>VZTZ01040287.1:122424-209979 GCA_013400955.1 Drymodes brunneopygia
AAGAAAGGACGGAGAAAAGGGAAGGAAGGAAGGAAGGAAGGAAGGAAATGAGGCAATATTAAGGAACGTCATCATTATAAGGCCATAATTAAACAAATAATTAAAAGAGATTATTTAATCATATTTATTAATATTTGAATTCCCTCAAAAACTAGACAGACACATAAAATTAAAATAATGGGTTTATGATGCAGAATATTAGCTCAAACCTATAGTACAAAAATCAATTTGCTCAAAGACTGAAGAAAGATACAAGTGGAAAGAAATACGAAACATTTTTTGTTGGATAAATCTTACCTAATATTAGCCATCAGAGATGAAAAAGCCTAATCAGAGCTAGATGGAAAATCAGCTCTGCTCACATTTCTTATGAAGAGATATTTCTCCTTTTCTCCTAACTGCAGAGGGAGCCCATATGACCAAATGCTATAGATTAAACAGATTTATGTTTGAAGTATCTATGAATACCATAAATTCGGTCTTATTAAAAGCATTGTCTAGAATTACTTAACTAATAAAAGAAACACTTTTAAAAGGAAGACAAAGGGCATCCTCTCCTGCTCAGTGATGACAGTTGTTGATCCCAAGGGGACAGAACTGATTAAAGCCTTTTTTGCTTCCAGGTTCATTGTCATCAGACACTTAAATCAACATATCGCAATGACACAGGCTAAGATTTTTCTTTCAATAGAAGTAGAGGGTATTAAAGAGTAGGTAAGAGATATGTTTTCAAGTTGACTGGGTGTGATGAAATTCGCTCTATCACAATCTGAGGATTGGCTGGAGTAATCCAGCTTATAGAAAACAGGCAAAGCCCAAAGTGTAAAGTTAGTACGTGCTATCAAAGTGAGAGGGTAAGAAAAGGGAAATTATTGTCCAAGCATCTTTATTTCTGTAAGTAGAAAAGTGCTGGAACAATCCAAGTGCTTTATAACCAACTAGAGGATAACCAGGAGATCAATATAGTCCAGTATGGATTTATTAGGATCTAGGCTTGTACAGACCATCTAATTGCTTTTACAGTGGGGAAATTGACCTTGGGGTTGTAGAGAATTTGTAAATACTTTGGCATTGCTAAACTTCTAACATTTTCTCAGGTAACATGATAAGGAAACATGGTCAAGACAGAATGTCTGCTGAATGTCCTACTGATTAGAAAATTATCATTAAAGAGTGATTCTTTTTTCCCCGTAAAATAAAAATTATTTTGAGTCTAGTTCTATACTGATTCCAATTGATTTTTTTTTTTGTAATTTTGATAAGAAGTGAAGACTGGGCATGAAATTTAGAATTGACATTAGTCTGGGAGTATTTACAAGCATGACAGAGGCCAGGCTTAGAATCTAACATGATCACAGCCAATTGAGGAAACAGTTTGGAGAGTGAAAATGCACTTTAATAGGACAAATGACAAGCTCTACATTCAACAGAAATAATCAAATGCCATAAATACAAGACAAGAAACAGATGATTAGACATCATTGGTACTGAAAAGAACCCAGGCATTTAATGGGCCACAAACTGAACATGAATCAACAGGGCCACATAATTACCACAAAGAGAAACACATTCTGGAATACACAGACCAGATTGATGTCCATGAAGTCGGTGACTTGCTGTGGGATTCTATTCAGCACCAGTTTGAACTCTGTCAAGAGGAATTTGCCACAGTTCTAGAAGGATGTAACCCAGATGAACAGGGCTCATCAAGGAATAATGAACCTTATCAGACCTGCAAAGAACTGACAGAGGAAGACAAGTTAAAAAGGAGAGAGAGAGAGCATGCACTAGTAATTAAATGTATAATAAAAATGTTGCAAAAATAGACTGGAAAGAAAATCTTTCTTTGGCATAGATCAGGTAGATCCTTTTGGATATGGCATCACATCTAGAGCTATTTTGTTTACCTTACCAGTGCAAGCTTTCTACAGTACTAAAGCACAGAAATGTATTTTGGGGAAGGTTATAGAAATTCTGTTATTCAAAGATGAAGAAGTAACTGTCAGGAATGGCAGAAAAGTAGATCTTGCCTTTCAATAACAGGTGATTCCTTATGTTGAAGTATTTCCTTTATTTTCAGTTATGAGGCTTTCAAAAGAGTCTCAATTTATTTCTGTGCCTGCTTTCTGCTGATCCAAGGGCATATCTTCCCCTCCTTATCATTTGTTTTTGTGGTTTATTTGGAGAATTCTTTATGAAACACTCAAAAGAATTTTTCATAGATAATTGTCCCTTTTATTGAAGAGCTATATAGCTAGGAAGATATTTTTAATGGTTTTATGAAAATGAATGAAGGAAACAAACTGATAAATGGTACATAAGGTATTTTTAAATTGTCTTTTCAGAGTCTACATTAGAGAAGTTTGAAAGTGACTATGCTATGCTTTAAATACATATTTTTATGTAATTTAATGTCTGATCTTAATGTTTCAATTCATTGGTTACAACTGGTGAATAATAAAACAGAACAGTACTGTTTTATTTCAGAGGTGCATAGAGATAATAGTTCATTATATTTGGTCTCATAATGTTTAATAAACCTCTACTTTTGATGTCAGATTTCTACATGCAGATTGTTTTATTCATCTGTAAAATTCTGTTACCAGCTCTTCAGGAAGGAAATATATCCACTGTTTTAAAACACTTTTTTAATGGAAGCCTGGGATATACTTCCCTCGTTAGGAAAAGAAAAAAAAAAGTCTGTGTAACTGGCAATAATTCTGTTGATGTATAAATTTAATAAAGAAGCAGAATATATTCAATATAACCAAAAAAAAGAGGTATATAGCAAAATCATCCATGGCTGGAACTGGTTTGAGGTGTTCTTCACAACCCTCAGCAATAATAAACAATTCCCAAGGCTTAATAAGCATCTTCCACTGTTAAACTACAGCAGTTGGCAGAAAGGTGTGCAAAACCATCATTCTTCTTTTATCAATGGAAAAAGTGTGAAAAGGATGGCCTGAAGAGACAGAAATCAGCAGCAAGGCAAGTGTATAATTGCTTAAAACATCCTTTAAAAGTGTACATTTAAAATAAATGTTTTTCCTATAAACATTTCACTTTCATTTGCCTCACTTCATAATCTTGCAAGCTCACGTTCAGCTACTGAGCAAGTGCTAATTGTAATCTGGAAGCGTGCTATAAATATGCAACAGTCCTCTCTCTGAAGGACTGGGGATAAACACTATGTTGTTTCTTCTGAAAATGAATAAAAAGCGTTGTTCTTATTATTTGATTTAGGAATGTATGGGCATATTTTTAGTTGTTTGTTCTACAGAGGTCTATTTGAGAACTCTATTTTAGTTTCTCTATGATAGCGTTCAATTTAGCTTCAAAATGACAAGCAGAAATAATTTGTACATTTAGCAAAGTGAAAAAAAGGCTTTCTGTCAGTAAACTAAAGCCAATAATTCAGCTCTTTCTATACTTGAATGCTAGGAAGTTTCACTAGAGGAGTGATCAGTTCCAGCTCCCAACTTCCTTGAAGAACTCTGACCCATCAAATCAGTCTTGATGGGTCAGTGCTGAACAGACATTGCTTTGTCTCTGCCTCG
Organism: Drymodes brunneopygia; assembly: GCA_013400955.1. Lineage (NCBI taxonomy): Eukaryota > Metazoa > Chordata > Aves > Passeriformes > Petroicidae > Drymodes > Drymodes brunneopygia. The sequence goes on from VZTZ01040287.1 coordinate 125,982, forward strand.
TGCAGCTTTTAAAGAAAGAAAACAACTGCCTCAACAGGGCTCCTTCCAAATGAAGTCCCTGCAGATTGTACAGTGGTGAGATGAGCATGTTTCCCCACTGCTCCACAGAATCTGAAATGATTGCAGTTAGTCCAAGTAATGTCTGCAGGGGTATTTCTTAGAGAGTATTTTAAAATCAAAACCTGTGCCCACTGGGCGACTTATAAAAGGAAAAATCCATTTCAGGGAAGGGACAAACTGCTGTGTGTTCCCCACAGGCTAATTCTTGAAATGGGCTTTTGAAATTCTTTTGCATTTGTAATGAATAACAGTCATTCACCTGTTTGTTTAGTCTGAGTTTCACATTCAGAGAAGTGGATAAGTGCCGTTTGAATCAAGTGCTCCAAAAAGTGCCCTTAAAGAGCCTCTAAGGATGTAAAATCTTTCAAATCACATTTGGGGCATGAGTCCCTACTTGCAGAATATTATGGTTTATGCAGTGAATGTGTCAAGCCAATTCTCAGCACAAAACTGTCTCCTCTTTTCTTGGAGTGACTACAACAGCCCAGATGTTTATGTACCCAGTAATTTAGCACATGCATTGTGGCACATGTTAACAGGCTGCAACAACAAGATATAGTTTGGTTTTCTCCCTAAAAAACTCATTTGAAAGAGAACCTATTTATTTGTACTTTGTATGTGGATTTATGTATGGGATGAAAATTTATCCTGAAAGTCTATAACTGCTTGATTTGAATTTGGATCAGAATATGGAATTCATCTCCTACCTGTGAAAAGGAAATGAAAAAAAAAAATGGGAGAAAACTTCTGATATGAATCATGAGAAGGGTATTCAGATTATGGCCAAGGAACACTAAAGTGTTCATTACTAGAAATGTACATTTCAGATGCCTCAAAGAGATTTTTAATACAAGACCTTTATAAAGTGTTCAGTTGAGTTTGAATTCTGAGCAGAACATATTTTTTACTTTATCTCATACTTTGGCTGCGATTTGCAATAAGCAGAAATGTCTTTGAAACAGATTTTTAACTGGTCAAATATCACTCAGAAGTTAAATTTTAATGAAGTGGTTTATAGACTTTATCATAAGTCTGTGCATTCACCTGTTAGTGAAATGAAATTGTGTTAATAAAATTATGTGTCTTCCTAAAATTAAGGATTAAAAGATATCATGATCATACAACATTCTGTTTTCAATATTTCTGTGAATTTAAACATAATAATTTATACAACAATGGTCCCCTGGGGCATGATTAGGACAAGTTTTGAGAGTTACAATTATATTTCTTCCTGAAACAGCAGCGATATAATTTAAGTGTTCTATCACCAGTAATTTGATTTGCTGTTCATTATAATAACAGTAATAATAACAAATTCAATTGCTATTAATGGAAATGTCGTATGCACTTTCATAAAGGTTTTATTGTAATTCAGTATTAATCAGTGTATCATTAAAACAAAGTGTTATCATCAAATTTGTATTTATTCAAGCATAAAGAAAAAAATCTATTATGATGTACTGCACCATTGCACAATCTGTTGTTTTAATGAAAAACAAGTTTGCTATATACTTATGTATTTTTCTTACATTATAGTGGAGAAACATGTACTAGAATGTTCTAATTCACATCATATACACCCAACAGTATTGTAGTGGCAAGGCTAAATTCCATCAGTTCTTTCCTGTTAAATCATCTCTTCAAAATCCTCAAGGTTAAAGCATGTTGAAATAGCTTTCAGGACTGTGGTGCATCCCATCCATAATAAAGGAGTCATTTTATTTGAACAAGTTATCTTTATTAACACAGATAGTTGACTAAATTACGGGTTGATACAGCAGCTTCTAACCTAAATGAGAGGTAGATTTCTCTACTTCCATAATTAATAATGTAAGTCATTCTTTCTCATATTTTACATTCTCAGCTACAGTTACATAGAAAGGACTTTAAAACTGCAAAAATTCACTGACTTTTGTCATTTTTGTACAGTATCATTGTGTCTACATGGTGAACCCTTTAGGGGGAAAAAAATCACAAGGTGATTTCATATGTATAAATTATATACATCATTCCTTCACTGAAAGTCAAATCAAAGCTCAACTGTTATATTCCCATATTTCTTCCCTGTGAGGGAGGTGAGGCCCTGGCACAGGCTGTTCAGAGAAGCTGTAGCTGCCCCATTCCTGGAAGTGTTCAAGGCCAGGTTGGATGGATCTCTGAGCAACCTGGTCCAGTGAACGGGGTTTGAAAACAATTTGATCTTCAATGTCTGTTCTATTTCGAACCACCCCTTGATTCTATGAAATTACCTTTTAAAAGTTATAACTCTCAGGACTATGTAGCCTTCTAAATGATTTTGGATTTTTGAAGAGTCTGACTTATGCAGCAGATCCACAATTTGGGGTTAAGCTATTCCCATGAGTATAAGGTCTGGGTAGAGTTGAGCTCTCTGAAATGGACCAGAAAGAAATCAAAATAAACACAAGCACAGATCTAGAGCTAGCAAAAAGAAAAAAAAATAGCGAAGGCAGAGAGGTCTCAAAAAAGACAACAAAAGAGCACATTTGTACTTTATGGCTTTAGGCTTTGTTACGTTTTCCTAGTCACAGTCACAGAAAACTTTTACTTAATAGCGCTTTTTCATATTCATTTAAGATGCAAAAGCACTTCTTGACAAAGGGATGTGTCTCACATCTTTTTCTAAATGATTCAAATTCCATCTACAAGCCAAAAAAGCTTCAATACCTACCTGAAAACTTATTCACTTTGCAAATGATTGATGAAATATTGCTACAGATCAGCCAGAAACCAGGATTCTTGCATGGATAGTGAAAATCCTGTGCCTGAAACCCTTCAAGCCATAAATCCATTTCAGTAATGTCTCCTATGCTATATTTGCCAGATTTTTGTAAAAGCAGAAGGCATCCCCAGAAGAATCATTCAGTATGAGTGAGCATAAAAGATGACATTTTAAATTTAGTTTTCAGGGGACCTCTGAAGGTTATTTTCCCCTACCTTCTTCTCAAAGCAGGATCAACTACAAACTGAGAGCAGGTTGCTCTAGGTTATCTTGTCCAGCTGAATCCTGGCTGTCCAGTGACAGAGACCTCTTCGTATTTCTGGGTACTCTGTGCATCACAGAGAAAAAAATGTATTCTCATACCTGGAATTTCCCATGTTCACCTTGTGCCTCTGTGCTGTTATGTGCCTGTGTGAACATCTGGAGTCACTGAACCACAGAATCATTTAGACTGGAAAAGAGCTCCAAGATCATCAAGTCCAACCTTTGAGCAGTCACTACTTTGTCAAGTAGATCAGAGAATTAAGTGCCATGTCCAGGCATTTCTTGAATACCTCCAGGGGTGGTGACTCTACCACATACCTGGGCAGCCTAATCCATTATCTGACAACCTTTTCCATGAAGAAATTCCTCCTGATTCCAGCCTGAACCTCCTCTGGTATAGTTTGAGGCCATGTCCTCTTGTCCTGTCACAGCTTGCCTGGGAGAAGAGGCTGATCCCCATCTGGCTACACCCTCCTTTCAGGGAGTTGTAGGGAGTGAGAAGGTCTCCCCTGAGCCTCCTTTTCTCCAGGCTGAACACCCCCAGCTCCCTCAGCCACTTGTCATAGGACTTACTCTCTAACTTCCATTTTTCTGTTCCATTTTTCTGAATGTTTCTGACTTCATCTTTGCTATAACAACCCACAACCCACCAGACAGCAAAGGCAGCAGTAAGCTCCCTCTAAGCCATCTCTTTCTTGGTCTGAACAAGGCCAGCTGTCACTTACAGCACAGGTAGCACTTCATTCTCCCAGACTCTGCCACTAAGAACAGACACCAGGGAGCCTGAGAGCAAACCCTGATTCTAAAGAGAAAGTTAAAAAAGACATCTTGAACTTTTCGGTTCACTCATTTTTCAGCATACACACACATTTGGTGCCAACAGACACAAAGAAATCTTTTTTATGTCATAGAATGGTTTGGGTTGGAATGGACCTTGTTTGAAGCCTCTCTGCCATGGGCAAGGACACCTTCCACTAGATCAGATTGCTCAGAGCCCCATCCAACCTGGCCTTGAACACTTCCAGGAATGGGCCACCTACAGCTTCTCTGGGCACCCTGTGCCTGTTCCTCACTACCCACATGGTAAAGAATTTCTTCCTAATATCTAAGCAAAACCTACCTTCTTTCAGTTTGAAGCCATTCTCCCTTGTCCTGTCTATCCAGGCCCTTGTAAATTGTCTCTCTCCACCTTTCTTGAAAGTTCCCATCAGGGACTGGAAGGCTGCAATTAGGTCATCCTGAGGCCTTCCCTTTTCCAGGCTCAACAATTTTCTCAACCTTTGCTAATAGGAGATGTGCTGACGCCCAGCTGAGCTGTGGTTTTCACAATCCCATAGCTGCATGCCCTGGCAACTGTTTGTTATCTGGATAGCCTCTCCTGTCTTTCACCTTTTCTAGGATCCCTTTTTGTCTATGAGCACATTCAAGATGTCCATAGTGAATCGAGGCAGGGTTTTGCCAGGCCTGTTGGGTTTCTCCCCATCAGAACAGACTGTTTCTGTGTCCTGGGAAGCCTTTCCATGAAGGAAGGTGCTGTGGCTATGCACATACCTGGGTACAGACCCACTGAGAGATTTCCAGGCACTGATCTGTGCAGTGAATGGGTCAGGTCTATACGATCAACCAGCATTTTGTTTTCAAACTGGAGCCATGAGAAGAAAGGAGGAGTCACATTCTCTCTGCCCCTTTCTAAGACACTGATATCAGAGCTCCTTGCAGATGTGAGTTAGGGGTACTAACAGGCTGAAATTTTCACTTTGAGACAAATTGTGCTCATTTATATCAGTAAGCCCCATATGTTTAAGTACTTTCTTCACAGAGAGTAATCACGTGCTGTTGCTAATAAACAGTCATCTTCAGATCACAGATGGGCATCGGGAAAAGTGTTTTAAAGCTATTATTTTTCTCATGGTGCAGCATTAAGTTCTATAACCATCATCTTTACTTCTACTGCCTCCTTATTGATTTAAAGCATGAATTTCAAACGTATATATATATGTATGTATATATACAATGATATATCTCAGTTGGTGTGCTGCTTCATTCCAGTCGCCAACACCAAAGGGAGTTTTTGAATTAATGTAGACCATTAGTAAATCAAAAAAACAATTCAGTACAGCACAGCAGGGAGAAGATGCAATATCCACAGCACCGGAAAAATATTTTAAGAAGGGCAGTTGTTTGTTAAGACCTAGGGAATTCAAAAAGACAATTTAACAGAATGGTCTAATAAAGATCAGAATTGTGCTGAACAATAATAAAACCCAGAACTGAACATTAAAAAAACAACCCAAAATCCAGCAAATACCTCGAAAAACCTATAAAGTAAAATGGCATGTTCTTCCAAACCATGCAGTTGATTATAACCTTGGTCAAGAATAGATCTAAGAATTTTATGTTGCTCGGTGCCTTCAACTTCAAGGTACACCCATGAAAGTATCTAAGCACTGCAGCATGCAACTTTTAGTCAGCTAACTTTGACGTGTATGCTCTTAAGCCTTGGTTAGACCCTTGGCCATTGTTATGGGGCATGCAGGAAACAGCATTTTCAACATACTGCCAGTGAAAGGTAGAATAAATACTAAGGGAATGTTTTTTTTAATTCCCCATTTTAAAAACTGGATTGCAGCTGGAACTTAGCCATTTCAATCAGGACTGTAAAGAGGATTTCCTGTATCCTACGGAAACACCATCTGGAATGTCTTTTAACAGGAATACATTTTTTTTCCATTTTTTCTCTTTTTTTCTTTTTTAACACTGACTTGAGCAGAACATTGCAATGTTTTGAATTCATGTGCAAGACAGTACCCAAACTTTCCACTCATAGAAACAGCTTCCTGTTACTAAGTTCCTCACTGTTTATTGCAGCATTTGAGGAACTTCTCAGTTTTTTCTTCCCTAAGTTCAGCTTGGAAGCTGGCTGAATGTCAGAGGATGATTTAACCTCCTCACAATTGTGTTTGCAGCCTCTTGAGAAGGCACATATTTTACTGTGTACAATGTAAAACTTCTACTTCATATTCAGAACCACTTTCATAGTCATTTCAGTAATCAAAACAAAACATGTTTGGAAAGCATTTCTAGATACCAAGAAAGGCAGAAGAAGTCAGCAGGGTTTTGACTAACTAAAAGAATAAAAAAAATAGTTAAAAGCCATGCTAGGGGTCTGTGCATTGTCCTGAGCAGAGCTAGACATCTCCTCTGGAAGCTGATGGCTACTTCATGTGCACTTCTTCTGGACCTGGCCAGAACTCCTGCTGGCATTTTCATTTTACCAACAGTAATGGCATATGAATGAGTGAATGAAGTCTAAAAATGTACTTTTCAACAAGGTAACTCTTTACATCTACTCCCATGGCATGGCACAGCACTGTTTCTCTCAGTGGAATCTTAAAGAGACTGAAGACAACCAGGTGTATCTTTTATCTCTTCAAATCACCAGTGTTTCTGGGACAACTTATTCACCATTACTGTCTTTGAGTTATGCAAGAGGAATATGAGTGAAAATATTGACTTGCCAAACATCTACTGATTCATAAAGGCAGATGAGAGAGACTTTCTGATCCATTGAGACAAAGCATGCAGACAATGATTACAGACAACTTGCCTGTGTACTGGACTGCCAGAGGTTTCATTTTTGTGTTATCGAAGTTGTTGTTATGCTGTGTCCTGGTCTGAGCTGCAACTGCAATCTTAAGTTTAGGTCTTACATGATGCCATGTATTCCTTGAGCTTAATATTTATTGCTCTTTGTCAAATAATAAGAGTTTCATTAAAAAGAATACAGATAAATCAGAAAGTCTGAGGGCTGACAGATACCTCAGGAAGGATGTCTATTCTGGATATGGCACTCCACACCTTTGAGGGACAGAACATAGACTGGGATATTCAGCATTGATGGTGACTCCCTTAGCTTGCTGGTCCTGATGAATTCCAGCTGCTCTGAAGTTCTGCTGGAGCCTACAGTGCCCAAAGAGGAACCACTGTTCCAAAGCAGTGAAATGCAGCTCTGCTTCTGCTTGTCTTTTTTGCTGCTCTACCAGCTCCTCCAGATTTCTCTCTCTCCTTGGTTTTAAGATAAATTACCTGAACTATTTTAAATGTAAATAATTCTAACCTAAGCAGGGGCATATATCATCAAACAAAAAGAAAAATCACCACCCCTGGGACTTCAGTTGGTGTTGTTTTTATTTTTTTTCCGTCATCATTACCAGTTCATGAGGGAAGAGTTAGTAGGCAAAGAAACGAACAGATTTCTGATGTTTCTGTCAATTTGTACCCAAAAGTTTTTTCCACCTGACTGACTGGTCTGTTTCAAGCAGCAACCCTGCTTGAAATCTTAAAAAAAATTGTAGATATGTTTGTGTTTTGTATTCCTCTCACTGCTTCAGTTCAAGGAATCCAAACACCAGACTTTGTTCCCAGATTATCTAGTCTAGGGATCTCTCTAATCTGTAGGAGATAAAAACAAGGGGCTGTTCATTGTCATCCCTCTCCCACCCATGACTCTCATTTCCTTATTATTAATCAACACCTTTTCTATTAAAGAATTCTCTTTACATTTTCCCAACTCGTCTGGACAGTGTAACCTTTGATTTCATGTAAGAGAAGTCCTGGCCAGAACAGTGGGAGAGTCTCCACAAGTTTTTAACTGATCTTCAGTAACAACCAGAATGACGAAAGTGCTGTATCCTGCCCAAAGATGCTACAGAATTAATGCACAAGATGTCTAAGTCTGGTACATATTATCTCATACTCTTTGATTCCAGCAGACTGGAGGCTAACTTCTTCTCTCCAATGCATTCCCAAGAGCCTTTTCATCAGCTCTAGAGCCCAAATTAATTAGAAAATCATGAAAAGGTTAGTCTTCCACTTTGAATCAGACTCCCTGAAACAAAATCTATACTGATCAGAAAAAATAAATGTAGAAAAACCAGCTGGTTAATTTGAAAGCCTACATGAAGTATTCAGAAGTGAGAAATATGAATCTTCCCTCCTTTCCCTGCAGACATTTCACTGACTTTCCATGGAGAAATTCCTATCTGTCAGGAAGGCAATTATCAGATTGTACATTGGGAAAGAAGTCAATTATTCTTCTTCTTCAATACTCTGGGCAAGTCAGCTCCCTATATTTCTTTCCTAGCTTTACAAGTTTAGGATTTTTACACTGGAAATGTGTACTTAGACTGAAGGAATATCAGTCCCTAATTCCAACAGAATGCATTTAAGAAATGGGTGACTACTTAGACTAGGGACAGTGATGGATCTCAATTATTCTGTTATCTACTTATCCACCAGTGCAGCAAGTCTCCAGGTTTGGTTCAAAAATAATAAATTCAAAAGCAATTCTTTTGAACCTAAATCTATGCGCTATACATGTCTTATTATGATAATTCTGTATGTAATGTTTCAGAAATAATCTGCTACAAAAAAAAAAATATATTTTCCTTCACCAAAGAACTTTACAGAATTTCTGAGACAACTGACACATCTTACAAATGAATTTCAATTGCTTATCCCTTAAAAACCTAATTCCCACATCTCCCAGTTAAACAGGGTGAAACAATGGCTTTTGTGGATGCATCACAAGGGAAAATACAAAGAACTATTCAAAGAATCATCTATTTCTTGTTGATCCATCTTTTGCATGCCAAATTATTTATCACTAATTGCGGTATGTCTTCTGCCACATACTTAAAGTTTTAATTATTATTTTAAGTAGGATTGGTTCCATAACCCCTGATACATGCAATTCTTCACAGTAACAAGGTCTCTACTAGGTAAAACTTACTAGCAAGAGTTGCAGATCAATGCCAAGCTTTTTGCAGCTGTTAAATGGAATTTTAGAGGCTTAAAGTCAAGCAAAATATGAAGCCATCTTTATCAGACATAGAAGTAACTCTATTTAATTTCTCCATCTCAGAGGGTGCTAGATCTAGAAGAAGAGTATATCATTGTAGAAATATAGCACAAAAGGTGAAGTTGGGGGTTCTTTTGGTATTTACTTTGCTGCTTTGTGGGTTGGGTAGGTGGTGGTGGTAGTGGTCATGGTGGTTTTTGTTTTATTTTGGTTTTTTTTGCATAGGACTTCTTTTACAAAGGAATTAAGAATTCCAAAGACCATATTGAACACATTTAGAAGATTCCCTTCCTTATAAATACTTTGGTCCCTTTTCACATCTTCAGCTAAATGTTTTGTGATAGATGAAATACACAAGATCAAATACACTCTGTATTTACATTCTGTGAGTCACTAGCTTCTTGATTTTCATAGTATTTCTCATTTTTTTCAAAGAGAGCTTGCCAGTGTGGGAAAGGTGAGCAGGAGTTGTTTGTTTAGGGATGAAGTTTTATTTCCTGTGAAACTAGGAAAAACAGTAGGCAGAGTCACTCATTCACTCTTACATTCATGCAAGTAGCAAGTGCTGCAATAGAGAGATCACACAGATATCCTAGTTCAAAATGATACTATTAAAAAAATTACACTCATAAAAAGAATTACAAAAGACTCTTTGAATCTCTACATCTTAGGGTTTCTAAAATCAAGGTAAGTAGAATTGCTCTCCAGAGCAATTCTAACAACCAAACCCCCAGTCTTTACCAAAACCTTCTTGCATAGACGGACAATTTTATCTCAAAATTGAGAGAAACTTTAATTTTCATTCCAAATCACTTTCTTCTAATGATTTCACATTGTAACTAATTTAGTCTCTTTTTTTACAAGGTTTTAAAAAAAACTCAATCCCAAGACTAGCAGCATTAGTAATAGCCTTTTTTTTTTTTTGCTAGAAATCACCATTCTTGACATTTTTTCTCCTTTAATTTTAAGACAACAGAAGATTTTTGACCAGGGCCATATTTAGACAACAGAAGTAAAATCATTAGTTTGAGTAAGGCTGCTGGATCAAAATCGTGCTGTAGTCGAAAGGAATACTGTCATTCTTGCAGAAACAGAATTCAGTCTAAAAAATTTGTTTAAAAATAATGGGCATTCACTATCAGTAAAGTGTTAAATTTTGATTTTACATTGGGTGGGAGCACAATTTTTTTGTTAGATTTAGACTTATATTTGCATTTTTCTAGCTATTAAAATAGAACTGATCATTTTTTGCTTTGTATCATCTTTTTCCTGATTATACTGTCTGTGCAGCATTTGTATTCTTGATACCCAGTATTTAAAATAAATGGATTAGCCATGGGATGAGTTACTAATTGTTATGAGTAAGAATGGAAAATAGAGTCCTTTGAAGGCATTGTCATTTTAATGACTTCATTTTAGCCTTATCATAATTTAAAATCTATAAATGAAAGAAATACAAAGTGTAAGATATAAACAGGCTGACAAGTGCATGACAATAAGAGATACTGAACATTGTATTACTTTTTACTGTATTTCTAAATAGCACTATCAGTCAAAGATTATTCTATGCAAGGCTGATATCAAATCCAGATACCACAATAGAGTTGACAGGTACATTTTTCATACTCTGCTACCTCTTTTTAACATACAGTCTGTTTTTTGAAGTTATTACTAGCAGATTCTATTATATATCCACTCATTTGGCCCATGAACAACCACAAAGGATTAATTTTGGCATTGAGTCCAGACTTTAAATCTGCAAGCTGAATTTCAATTGTGTTATCTCTTTGTTTATTTAAAAGTACAACAAAAGACAGAACTTAAACCCTTGGACATTTTTTCCTTTTTTTTTTTTTTTTTTAACTAGAGCATATTTTTGGCTAACAAATATGACAGTTTCTTATACATTAGTGTTACAGACCAGTAGTTAATCACTGTAAGGTATTCACAATGTACACATGATACTGTCAAGTACCCTGACAGATGATCTCTCTGCAGGAATTTTTCTATAGAAAGGTATAAAAAAAGTTGAGATAATTGATAACAGACCAAGAGGATTTCACCCTTTCCCACAGGTCACCCCTTCATGTGTTCAATAAGGAAAAAAACCAGATCAACCAACAGAGGAGAGAGTTGGAAAGAAGCTGACAGTTCAATTGGTCCTAGGAGTACTCAAGTAAATTACTCACCAGATTGTAGCATGAGATAAAGAGGCAGATGTTAACCTTCTTTAGTGGTATTATGTATGTAAGCTAAAACAGCTACACAGATAAAATTGTGGAATATTCAAGTAGGACTTGGTTGTAGTCAGGTGGGAGTTGGTCTCTTCTCCCAGGCAACCACTGGCAGAACAAGAGGATGCAGTATTAATCTGTGCCAAAGGAAGTTTGGGTTAGACACTAGAAAGAAATTCTTCACTGGAAGAGTGCTTGGGCACTGGAATTGTCTGCCCAGGGAGGTGGTGGAGTCACAGTCCCTGGACGTGTTTAAAAAAAGACCAGATGTGGCACTCAGTGCCATGGTTTAGTTGATGAGGAGGAGTTAGGTCATAGGTTGGACTTGATGATCTTAAAGGTCTTTTCCAGCCTAGTTCATTCTGTGATTCTGTGACTTAACTGACAATTAATCAATAGTCACAAACAGTATGCAAAGGAAACATTGCATTGGGGCACATTTTGGCAAGACTGATTTTAACCTATTTGTTGACTCTTAGAGATGGTGGCTGAACTATCAAAGGAGAAAAATACCTGAAACACATAGGCTTGAGAATGGCATCTTCCATGCAGGGTTAAACATTAAAACTTCATGCATTAAAGTTAGGAGAATGTTCAGTCATCAGGATAATGTAAGAGTAAACATGTAAGACCAGTGCTGACATTGTTATAGCCAATGAGACATAAAAAGTTTTCTTCAAATGAAAGTTATTTGGACAATGGTCTGCCATCAGCAGGGAATGACTGCAGGGATTTTATGCAATGAATGCCAAGGGACAGGACAGAAGGAGGGCTGCATTGTGCCAGAGTCTTGCTTAGGTGTCAGGAAGAACAAAGAAACATGAGGTGGTGAAGACACAGAGTGGATTTCTGAATGCTTGTAACATCTTAATCAGGTTTACATAGGAAGTTAGGCTCTACAGTGCTTATCTGAGCTGAACAGAGTTATTGAACTTTCTCTCCTGAGCCTTTAGTTAAACTGTGAGGATTTGAATAGCACAAGCATGTTCCCTGAGTGCAGAATATGAATGAAGGCAAAGTCCCATCAGGGAGAAGGTACTGAATTTTTCTTTTCTATTTTAACATTGTACTCCTTTTGTGGAAAACACTCTGGGCTAAGTATGCTGATGTAATACTTGCTTTAGGTCAAAAACTCTCTCCATATAGTTTTACTTTTAACAATGAAATCTGTATTTCTCTTCAACCATTCCCTCTCCAAATTCCATTCATAGCAGATGTTTCAGGAGGAAAATCTGAGCTGTTACGGCTTCTACCACTCTTACTATGCCAGAGAGTTTCACAGCAGGAATTTGTAGCAGAGCATCCCATTCATCATCCCCATCAAAACCATGTAGTTTCCATTATGGTAGAAGCATGTCCTGGCATGTGATCAGGAACAAACTGGGGTTCAATACTATTTCTGGGTCTGTTGAAGAGAGAACAGAGGCTATCGTGTGTAACCTGAGCTCCTGAGCTATGGAAGGGGAGCCATCCTCACCTGGGAAGCCCTGAAATGACACTCATGAGGCAGTGTGCTTAATTTTAAATATGCCACTTCACATCAGGGTGTATTATCATCACCACAACAGTGCTGTAATATAACTATATGACCTCTTCAGCATTCATGGTAAGGCTGTCTGCATGGTTATATGTTGATTGTTCATCTGAGGCTAAAAGGCACTCACAGAAAAGCACCACCCATGCTGAATGATTCTTTTATTTGTTTGGTTTGGTTTTTTGCCATAAGGTTTTTGGTTTAGATACTGCAGATTGTAAGGCTTTTATTCAGTCTTTCTGTGTTCTCAAGTGTACTGCCCCTTCACTGAACTTCAGGAGTCCTGGGTTACCTGAATTATCTATGTTTTATATATGTTAATATGTTTATATAAATACCAGAGGTAATTCTATGAACAAGCAATCTGAGAAAACAGCAGAAGCTATCCTAGGCCTTTCCTCTAAGCCTTAAGTAGTTGAGGTACTGGGCTGAGGAGCCAAATGGCTTTATCTCATCCATTATCCAGTTGCTTAGTCTAAACCCCAGGATACCCAGCTACCTTGACCATAGTAGAGGAAGAATTTCCACTTACCATTTTCTTCCCCTTTCCACGCATTCATTGCATCCTGTCCAGACTTGGCAAAAGGATTACTGGAATTTAATTTTGTTTCACTATTTTGTTTAAAAAAAAAAAGTTACAAAAAAGTGAATTTTTTTCCTGTCTCTTTGGATGCGCAATAGATTTTTATTTTATGTATTTGTATGTAGATGCGAGTCCTTTCACAGAATTTACTTATCAGAAGTTATCCTGCCTACATCTTGTTCTGCATTCACACTAAACCCCTGAAGCTACAGAACTAAATATCACTTATGTATAACTGGTTTCATTTATGAAATTTCTATCTAATAAAATGCAATTATGTTTTGTCTCACAATACTGCGAAGTAAAGGTTAAATTAAGAGAAAACAAGCAAAGCCTGGTTTATTGACATTTAAAATCAGTTACGAATAAACATCTTGTTTAGCCAACCCTGCAGGGCTCACTTCATTTCTGAGATAGGATACCAAATTTCCTGTAAAGCACAGTTTCTCCTGGGATAATGTAACCCGTGGCACCCATAAGGTTTGAAACCAAGAGAGGTAAACTAAGCATGTTTGTCTTGAGCACAAGCACATTAAAGTAGGGCAATCTATGACCCTAAAGTGGGGTAATCTGTGATTTCTATAGCACTGTAACAGTGCTAAGAATTTTGTATATACACCTAAACATAAATATTTAAAAAATACATAGCCACAAAGAGGCAAATGGAGATTTGTGGAACTGCACAACTGGTGTGCAGGAAAATATGTTCAAACAGTAAAATCTACATGGCAAGAGCTAAGAGTTTACAGCAGTCAGTAAAGGTGTGTGATGAAACCAAAACGATCCTGCAGGATGAACATGACAGGTGCTGATGGAACCAGAATAATCAAGAAAGATTTCTGGCAAAAAAAAAAAAGTGCAAGCCTGTTGGTTAGTTAGCAACAGAAGAAACACGCGGGTCACAGAGCAGCAGTGGTTTCACCAGCTAGGACCGACCAAAAGCCCTGCCCTTCTTTATTTACTTATTTTTATAGGGTTCTAAGGACAGTCAAAGATTGGTGAAAGGGGTCAACACCCCTGAAGGTTTACAGGACAAAGAAATGGTCAATCATCTTTCTCAACCCCAGGGAAAGGAATGAAAAACAATTCCACAAGTGCAAAACAATCCCGGCCGGTTAAGAAAAACAAGGACCATGTTTACAGAACAAGCATGGGAAACTACAGCTACAGTGTTACAACTTATGGGGCCCTGTAAAACCAGGGCAACACAAGCCCTGGTCCCAAAAGTGAGATTAATTATGCCAAAAGCAGATGAGATCATCCACTTGTCTTCTGGGGAGGGGATAAGGAGCGCGAAGGGGAGGAGGAGGGGAGCTCACTGGCCAAGGCCACAAGGACCATCAGCACTGACCACTCAGTGTCAGCTCCCTGGAGCTGGATACTCACAGCCCACTCAGGGTGTAAGTGTTGAGGACTGACAGCTTTGCATATGTATTGTTGACAAATGAAAGTGATTAAAAGCCAGTCATTATCTCTGTGACATCAATGACTGACAATCAAGTGTTGATGTGCTGAAAGTGGCCGAACTCATCAATTTTTCAAACACTCCATAACAATCTCCAATTTTCTAACTGATACAAAGGCATATGCATTTATGAAATACATGCCCATATATATATATATTATACATATGTATAATATTCGTAAAATCATATGTACAAGGTGTTCAATATTACTATGCATGGATCTCAACCAGCATAGAGCAGCTCAAGTTGAATACTCTGAAACATATCTACAAATACTACAAATATTCTGTCTTTCAGGGGCTGTTGTCAGATCTTATTTGCCAAGAACCAAGGGTTTCAAGTGAACTTTAGAAATCCAATTTGAGGCACATAGAATCAGACTATATAGGACTCAATAAAAAAATTCCAAAATCATGTTCACTAAGATAAGAAATATCCAGAACAGTAGTTGTGCAAATCAATGTTTGCTACCTGGACTCTCACCAACAAAAAAACAAACAAACAGAAACAAAAAACTAAAACAAAAAACTCTACAAGTCACAACAAGAGTCACTGATTCCACATTTATCCTGGCAAAAACAAGCACACCATAGGAAAGTGATATATAGTGACCATAGCAAAGGTCAGTATACTTTTATCCTACCACAGAAATCACTGATTTTGTAATAGATATTATTTATTTTGGTAGTTTACCAGTCTTGGAGTAATTAAATTAAATAATGATGACTACAGAACTGGATCCATTTCAAATTAATCAATAATGTAATAGTTTCTATTTATTTCTTAAGCTCTAAGCAAAATATAAGCATGTCTACTTTGTTTCCTAGAATTCCTGACTATATTTTATTTACAGGATGAACACACATGACAAAACCATTTAAAAACTCACTGCAGGCAAAATTCAAATCTGAGAAAATCTCGTACTCTGCTCTTTATGGATAGTTTTAAATCTAGCCACAATTTGTATGCAGATAAATTCAACTTGAAATACAATAACAGGACATATTCCAAAGTGCCCTGAATTTTTGAAATGGTTTGTTAGGTAGTATTGTCTCTGAATTGCTTCACAAGTGGTGAAATGCAAATTTTAAATCTATATTTCCGTGGCTTGGTAGAGCTCATAATGATTGATAAAACTAAAAAGTGTCATTAAGATGAAGAAGCCCCTATTAGATAGACTGAACTGAGTAGCATAGATTGTTTTTATAGCTTCCTAGAAATTCATGGAATATTTGAAAATATGCCTGTTAAAGTAAATCAGCCTGATTAAAAATATAGCAAGAGGGAGTTGAAGCCAGTGATAAAGGAGTGCATGCTGTGGATGCTGGACCTTTCTCTAGATACTTCCAGGTGAAATACCTGTAAGCTTAAGTCTGATATTGTTGGAGGAAGCTCAGGGGAGAGAAAAGAACTGAGGTAAGAGCTCTCAGAAAATGTTTTTTAACATGTAGCTCATTGGTTGGGAAATTTTACATACAACTCTGCCAGTTTTATTTCTACAGACTTATATAAATATTATAGTAATTCCTCTTTCCCACTATCAGCAGATATTAGCTTCAGTTATACCTGTAAAAGTGTCCCCAGAGATCAATACTTGCCTTTATTTTATAATGCCTTTGCAAACATAATACAGCAGAGTTTTATGCTCTCTTATTTCTATCCCTTCATGGTAAAATAGGCTTCCCATGTAACCTCAAAGCAGAAATGAGCAATACTGATAAATCATAGGTTTTGTAATAACTTCTGGTTTTTATATGCACTAGGCAAGATAGAATATGGTTTTCCCTCATGCCATTTGCAGTTAGCCTGAGAGTTTACAATTTCTTTTATTGTCAGGTCTAGTACGTGTTATATATTACATGTAAATATGGACCAGACCTTAGGACTCATCTTGTATTCATCTTCACCCTCACTATAGGCAAAGAAGGAAGAATAAATCTAGAGCACACAATGACACAGAGAAATTATGGGAAAGATGTTCCTTACGGTCCCTTCCAACCAAAATCATTCTATGATTCTAAAGCAGAGTAAATTTAGATTAAATATTAGGGTGAAATTATTTTCTGTGACTATGGTGGTGCACTGAACAGGTTTCCAGAAAAGCTGTGGAGGTCCTATCCCTGGAAGTGTTCAAGGAGAGGCTGGATGGAACCTTGAGCAACCTGGTCTGGTGGAAGGTATCCCTGCCCATGGCAGGGCACTGGAACTAAAGGTTGTTAAGGTCTCTTTCAATCCAAACCATTCTTTGATTCTGTGAAATAGAGTCATGAAAATACCTTCATTCTAGTTTTTATTTCACAGTCACGGTACAGCAAAAAACCCCCAACATTAAAAGCCAAAACCAACCAACAAACAACAACCACAACAATAACAACAACTAAATACCCTGCAAAAACGAAAACTCACAAAACAAAACAAGAATAACACTTGACATTGAATGATGATCTTGATCCATAGGACTGAATGAACTCTCTGGAAAAAGATGAGGGTCTTTTTAAATGTTCCGAAAAAGATAATAAAGCTCTAACAATGTAAAATTCTAATTTTTAAAAGAAGAGTATGTAGTATATGTTACATGCTATTGGTCTCTAGAATAGGAATTCACTACATTCAGTTTCATTATTATATGTCACTTCTAGTAGCTATTGGATTTTTTTTTAAAAGAATGACAAATATGCTTACACTCTAGGTCATATGAGAATTCAACAGCAGGCAGGCAAATGTCAAAATACGCTAAAGATTTGTGTTTACAATTTGACTTCCAGATAGCAGATCCTCAAACACGTCAAATTAAAGAGGAATGAAAAGACAACATATGTATAAAACTTCAGCAATAATGACAATTAAAAGTACCTGTAAGATGTGTGTATATTTAACTGTTTAAATAAATGCTATGGGAAAAACAGTGAAAGGATGTCAATTTGGACAAAATCCAAGAAGATAGAAAGTCTGAGATATAAGGAGAATAAGAGGAAGGTGATGCTGAAATTTGCTAAAAAAAAATCATGAATTGTAACACAAGGAGAGTGTAATTTCAAAAGCAAAGCCAGACATGACTGAATCTGGAATCTGGTCTGTACCTTGAGTTAAAACTTGCAGGGAAGATTTTTTTAATCTCTTTTATATTTCCTTTAGCATTCAGTTGTAGTTTAGATGCAGCTGCACTTTTATCTGTTTTAAAAGGTAATTTCATAAAGTTCACTTTAGATAGGTTGTTAAATTTACTTCTGAATCAAAGGCATTGAACTTTCAAAATTCTATTCACCACTGCTGTCCTCAATGCAGTCATTTAATTTCATTTTCTGACACCTTCAAATATAATTAGCAATCTCCCTTTCATGTCTTGCTTTTTTTTTAACCCTGAGTCTCATTTTGCAATATGGTCTTGCAAATATATATAACTAAAGAGTTGCATTTCCTTATCTTAAATTTTCCGTTTCTCAATCTCTTTTTCTTAGCTGTCGGTATCATTTCACACAGTCATCTACACAGCATCAGAGAAAGAAGCTTCTTATAGAAGAAAACTGTAATTTAAACTTTATTTACAAGATATTTTGGAGCAGATGGGTTTTATTGTGTGTCTCCTTGGCCTGAATCTGAATGAATCACTGAGTCGTGCAGTGACTGGGATGTTTGCAGTAATTGCTTGTTGATTTTCTTTTGACCATTTGAGGCTGAAAGCACTTTTGATTTCTTTATTATACATTGGAGGAAGGTCACTGATTTGATTTGTGATAGTGTTCAATTCTGCTGTTCATGTTTGTGTCAAACACAGTGTAAATGTTTGCTTTAGTATGTCTACAAGACTGCTTATAATTGACATTTAAATTGTAATCAGTGCATTTATCTCAAATTGAAGGTTCTCAAAATGAAGTATTTTATCCAGGGAAATAGAGAAGTATTTGTAAACTGTGATAGTCCTAATACTAATTTTAACAATTTTAGAAGGCAGGAGGACAAAGTACACTTCAGCCAAGTAATAATAGTGCAATATTTTGTCTGAGAATATTAATACAGAATGTTCAGTATTAATTTTGGATGAGGAGCAGAATGTCTATACTGATTACTTTTTGACAAAATACATAATTTGAGAACCATAAATCAGTTTTTTTCTTCTCTGCTGTGGGAAATAGGAGCCCAGGGACAATACTGCCCAGATCCCACTTGATGACATAGTTCAGCTGCAATTCTCCACATAAAAACACAAGTTGGCTTTGAGAGGCCTATGTCACACATACATTGAATGACTTTTTCCATCCCTGCCCTCTCAAGGACACATCCTACTGTAACATTTTCCTTCAAAGTCACTTCTACTTAGTGTTACAATAAAATGTCAATGAACACTCTACTGCTTCCTAACATGATTCCTGGGTTTGTCCATGCTCAGTTTGGTGAGAAGTTACAATGCCAAGTTAACAATCTGTGTGGTTCCTGTGTTAAACACACCCAACTTCATCTTAGATCCTTTGGAACACTAAAGCTCAAGCAAACAGAGCTAAAAAGGTCCATAGCCTTTCTCCTACTGCTTGATATTTTGCTTTATCTTTGCATCATCTTTTGACTCCACTGTCACTAGTGTGAAGTCCCACCCTTAAGAGAAAGGGAGCATCTAAGATTCATAGACATTCACTGGAACAGCAAAAGTCAAAGGGTCCACTAAAGATTACAAAGTTTTATTGGTAAGTTACACATTTGGCATGGAAATTGTTATAAGTTAGTCCGTGACTGCCTAAATAAGCACACAGCTCTGAGATTTGGATAAAACAATAGGGTGAAAGGGAAGAGAGACACAGATGAATTAAAGAGGAGGAGACAGAAATAAAGGAAAAAAGGGAAAAGATCATCAGTCCTGGGTCCAGCTGAGGTATCCAGGGTCCTGTGGTGCCCAAACACCTGGGCCTTAATGAGATATCTTATAGATAAGTTTTCCCCACCCCGAAGATGTTTCTCTGTTTCTATGCAGATTAGTTCTCATGCATATTCTGTTCTTCTAGACCATTCTGTAAATGGTTCTTTGGTGGTCTTGTTCACCTCGATGTGGTCCATGCCCACTTCTCAACCTCACTTCTGCCCTTGTGCTGTGCTGTGCTTATCTCCAGGAGCCAGAACAAGGATGTTTGTCCCAGAAAAGTGCTGCCCTACCTCCCTATGGCCCCTGCTCCAGCCACATTCTGTTCTTTCTCACAGTGTATTATTGTCCACAATCCTTGACTGTTACTACCAACAGTCCTTCATTGGCTCCACAGCAATCTGGCCATCAGTGTTTGAGACATACACATTAACATCTTTTAGGCTTCTGCATTCACTGCAAAAAGTGGGAAGGCTCATTTTCAGGGTGACCCTTGTAGCAGTTGCCAATGACAGAAGTGCAGCTGGAGTCCGCACTCTGTAGATTGTTTTGTAAAATAAATAGAAAAGACTCCTTCTCCTGTTTCTAGAAAACTGGTTTTTTTCCTCTCTAATCCATTTCAAAGGCACTCTTCTCTATTTTCAAAAATAAAAATCCCACTCTGGGAATCCTCAGCTCTTTTTCAGCTGGTATGGAAAGTAGAGAATAAACTGTCACATCAATTTTGCTAAGGTGAGCTTTGCTCACACGAATCTTTGAGTAGAGTGGTCTATTCCATAAATGTGAGTGTGCATATGTACATGTGTACACTGTGTTGCAGAAATTATTAACTCTGGACATCCTTAACTGCTCTCCTGTATTAGCTTAGATGAAACAGAAGATTCTTGTAGTGGCCTATTTAGCCTGAATTGGATCAAGGAACGCTCAGAGAGTTTGAGAAGAAAACAAGTCTCTCTAGCTCAGTTGACAATTATGTTCTTTCTTGTGTAGTGCACCTGTACCCAGAGGCTGCAAGCCTTCTTGCCTTGTTATGAAGTCATTTCTGTGTCACAGTAATTCAAAAGAATCCATGATGGGAAGTCACGATTTCACTGCCACAAAGGTTAGACTCAGCCACATGAACATGGAGCAAAAAAGGAGAGATCTTCTGACAGAGTCCTTGCACCCTAAGAAGCATTTGCTGTCTAAACACCTTTTTTTTTAAAGTAACTTTGATTTTCTTTCCCAAATCAATGCACAAACTGTAAAGTGAGCATATGACTCATGCACTTCACAGCACAATCCTGGCATCTTTTCATGAATACAGTTACAATCATAATCTGTTGCCATATATATAATAGAAACATAGAAAAATACTAATGAAAGCATCCAAAAAAATTCAGAAATATGGATAAATGTAAAATCATGCATGCAGCTGTCCTGAATTAGCTTTTCCCCTCCACTACCTATGGGAAAGAGATTATTCCATGTGTGTTTGGCTGTCAGCTCAGCACCTCAGTGAAAATACCTTTCATTTTTCATTCCCTGTTAGAAAAGTTCCCAAACTTGTGCTTGTGATGATAAGAAACATGTTCCATTAGCTGCTGTTGCAGACTTTCAGGTAGTGAATTACGTTTTTTTCTCTTTTGGAAAAAACATTCTATCATGTCAGATGTTTCCTGTTTACTAAAGTTAATAAAATTTGTGTGAAAAAAAAGTTTAAGATTCTTTAAAATGAAACTGACTTCTGGTCCAGAACTTGTTCTGTTTAAAAATATGAAATAGCAAGAATTTTATTAAGTTGCCAGTGCACCACTTTTTGTTGAGGCAGGGATATGTGTCCAAATAGATTGATCCATGGACTGAAAAAACAACTAGAAGACTGAATTGCCGCTATATGCAAGGTCTTAATTGTTTTTAAATATTTGTCACAGATTTTTAGCACCCATTTGAAGAAATTATAAAACATGCGAGTCGTAGATGACTAGCTGTGCCATGCATCTCAGACAAGAATTAGAAAAATTAGGATAAAACCAAACAAATACCACAGGAATACATTTTCTGGACATTAAATAATATGATGTAAAATATTGCACAGTAGGCATCTTGAAATTAACCAATGAAAGAAAACTGAGAATTGTGTTTAGGCATGTCTCATGATTTCACTCAATCGGGCAAAAAGGCTGATAATTCATTCTGTAGAAAGAAGAATTATTTTTTTCCCCACTATAACAATTTAATATGAAACAGAAGGGAAAAAATCACTTTGGGAAAGAACCCTCACATACTCATCTTTCAAAGCAAATAAAGATTGGTGAAGAAGAAAGGTGAGAAATAGAATCATACATGGTTCCAGCTATAGCTTAAGTAATCTAAAACAGACCTAAAACAATTGTTGCCATAACATCAAAGCAAAATGCATCCTAGAAGGACCAGTCTAGAACTATAACAGGAACAGACTTTAGTTATGTGGAGGAAAGGTAGTAATGCTCTGCCAGTTCGGGAACCTTTAAATGAATTTGTTTTAAAGGCACAGGTGGTGTAAAAATATAGACAAATGACATGTAATAATCAGACTGAGTAGAACTAGGGCTCTTAACATGAACCTACACTGAGCCACTTATAAAAACACACATTAACAGAAGGAGTTATGGGGAGACTGACAAGTTTCATGAGTGAATCCTTGCTGTCAGTGAGTTTGTGGAGGCTGTCTCTTTTTAAAACAAATTGCTATTGCATCCACTTAAATCATGTACTTAAAACTATAATGAGAGTAATATGTGAGATTTATATATAACCTCTTTATTCACAGGTTTCAGACCTTTGGAGGAACTAATTTATCAACTGGAGATGGATTTCTCATCAACAGATGAATGGAACATGACCTTTTGCAAGGATTTTGATGCAAAAGAGCTGGCTTAGACCAAATTTGCAAATATGGATAGGCTTAATTTAGGAACTCTAACCTCATAGTTTCATTTCATAGGATAGAAAGGCATGAAGCTTTTTCACGGGTTCTTGGTTTGTTTAGAGCAATTATGAAAAGCATCCACTAAATGTGAAAAGCCCATTCCAGATTTAGACAAAACAAAATTTAGACCACTCTTCACGATCCGTGACTAGTGCCAACACTTTAGAGTCACCGTGTTGCTGGGAGGAAAACACACGGCGGAAGCATGAGGCTCCTTTCCTCTTCTCTTGATGATAATGCTGCACTCACAATTTAGCTGTAAAAGCAATTTTGTTTTCCTATCAGAATTGAACTGCATTTCCAAATCATCTGGTCCATCTTCTCCATGATCGCTGGCAAAGGGAAAACTACTCAAAGCCAACAACAAAATTAGCTCTAATCACATATTCTTTAATCCCAGCAAAGTAATTTGCCTCCCATTGCACCACCTAACACATCTAGTTCCTGTTTTGTACAGCAAGAAAAGTGAATCAGGAGCTTTGTTGGCCAGCAAGATGTCTCAGTGGGTGGGACAGCATGAAGTCTGCCCACACCTGCAGGCCCATTTGTAGGTAAGAGAGGAATAATCTTTTACCAGATAAGCAGCAGTCACCCCTCAGCAGCGAATTAGTCTCTGAATAGCTGGGACAAGTGGTTGTCCTCAAGTTAGGAGAGGTCCTCAAAACGCCCCTTTGAAACTAAAATTAGTAAATTAAATTTTGCATTCCAAGAAAACTGAGAAACTGTGCAAACCCAGTTACAGTGAATCATTAGCCCCGAAGCTATTACACTCTGTGTGTGTGTGTGTGTGTGTGAAAGGTTGTTTCCAGTTAGCTGTAGGAAGCTATTGAGTCTTATTCACAGCATTTTTGAAATCTGGATCAGAATGAATGCCTGCCGATGCCTTTTATCAAAGACAGGAAACTCCCACTCATCACCCAGCCAGCTGCTGTTGTTATCAGCTCATTTGCTGCTTCCTCTCTCCCCTTCAGGAGACTTCTTGGGAGCAGAGTGCACACTTTGTCTGTATGAGGAGAAATAGTTTGAAATAGAGAAAATTACTAAGTAAGCACGAGGTGTGTTTTATTGTGTGATTAATTAAAGAGAGGGAAAATACTGGAAATCATACTGTATTTTATTGTGAATTGTTTCTGCCAAACACTTCTGCCACTGCTTCAGCATTGCTCCCACCATCTCCCTTGAGCCTGGCAACAGGCATGGCAGCAGGAAATGCCATTGGAAAAGGACAAGTGTTAATCCTAGCTTCACAGAGCCCCCTAGAAATAAATAATAATAAAAAAAAAATTTAAAAAGCAACACTTGTTATCTCCAGGACTAAAGAGAGCATCTAATTTCTTTTATCATGAATTTTTAAGAAGAAAACTTTGGAAGGAATGAAAATATCCTAAATAAAAGTTGACATTTTCACTGAGGCAAGTAAATAAAAAATAGCAAAAAAACCCACCTTTATGTGATTATCTGTCTCAATAAATTTCAGGAGGGTACTTCACTGAGATCACTTACAGCTAAAGACTAAAGAAGTGAGATTGAACGGTCACAATGTACTCTTCCCACTCACAGCACTCTCATGTTAAATAAGCAGTTCATTTAAACATTCTGACAAGATGGTTTTCAATATATTGACTGATCACTGTGATAGAAATGTGATTATGTAAAATATCTGTTTGTGACAAGTAAACCAGTCATTTTCTTAAGTGTGCCCTGTTATAAGAAAACAAAAGCAAATTTTAGCACCACATGCATACACATTCTTCATAGTTACAGAAGATTGATTATTTCAAGAATCAGAATTTAAAAATTAATCTATAAATTGCTTTGTTAAGAAAATTACTGACAGGGGATGTACTGATGGAGCATACTGTGACAGGATAAATTCTTTCACAGCTTATGCTGGTTTTTCTTCTTAGTTAAGGCAAGATCCTTGACACTGAACTCAAGATTACTAAAAGACACACACCTGGTTGAAACCAGTCTACTAAGTACCCATACAATCAATGGAGAAGCAAAGGAGACAGTCATCCTTGTGTGAGACAAGTGTCCAAGACAGTTTGTTTTAATTGGCTTCAAGAAAACTCTAATCCTTACTGTGGCCTACAGAGAGAAAGCAGGTGATTAACTTAGAAAAGACCATAGACAATGTTTGGGTAACTTTGATAGTGCTTTTAAGGAACACCAGGGAGAAAATATGTATCTATCTGTGTTATGGGTATGTGGTTGAGACTGGTGTTGATGGAAGTTGAAGGTATAACATCTAAAGGAGATGTTTCATATTGACCAATATATTCTAGAGGTAAACTGAAGGAGAATGAAATTGGTTTAGGACAGATTGTTCCAGCACCAAGAGGCATCAGTGGCTTAGGTTTGAGAGGTGACTAGAACATTGCACTGTCTAATGTTAAAAATCCACCTGTAAATTTCTGTATGCATGTATGACAGCACAAACACTGTCTTGGAGCACAGAGGAAAAGCCTGTTCCTTTAGGTATGGCAATTTACTCCTAGAAATCATTTGGATTAATGTAGTGGCAGAAAAGGGGCAAATTGTTACCCCTATTAATTTCCAGATGCAATAAAGAAAATCATAGAATCATTAAGGCTGGGAAAGATCTCCAAGATCCTTGAGTCCAACCTGTTTACAAACACCATCACATCAGATGAAAACTAAACTACAGCACTAAGTGCCACAGTGAGTCCTTTCTTGAACACTTCTAGAGATGGTGAGTCCACCACTTCCCTGGGCAACCCATTCCAGTGCTTGATAACCCTTTCAGTGAAGAAATTCTTCCTATGAATTTATTCCCCATGAGCCCTTCATGTGAATGTTTCTAAAAGTTTAAGGACTTCCAAAGTCAAATTAGAGTGCCTGTATACTCTTGTTTTCTCTTGTTAAAATGTAACTATACTTAGTTACCAAATGCGGAGATGTGAAAAAACTTCAAAAATAATGAGAGAATCCCACAAGAGCTTTAAACAAAAACAGAATTTCCATTTTATAAAAACTTAGATGATCACTAATTATTTATGGTTCCTTTCACAGAGCTATCCAGCTGCTCATTTTGAAGGTTGTGGTGGACAGCACAGCTGCACTTTGCAACACATGATATGAAAGGAAGAATTCCAGCTTGACTCAAATATTTCAATTTCCTTTTCAGCTTTGCCAATGTCATTGGTGTTAGGGTTTGCTTTTGTCCCCGTGGCTAAATATCCCTATTTCCATCTGCACTTCAAAATCACAAACTACTTCTCACAACTTCCTCCATTTTAACCAGCTGCAGCAATATCTGGTGCCTCAAAATAAAACTGTTTTGATGTTAAAAGCTCCGTTGAGTGGAACAGAACAAGGGATATTTCAAATGCTGCAGTAATTCAGAAGTCACTGGACAAGCGTTAGAAAAGAATCAAGCCTGTCAAAGCACAGTGATAGCTTTTTCTTTTCAATGAGTTTGTTGCATTAGGAAATAACATGGCATGTGTTGACACAAGTCTCGACACATTAACCAGAAGGTGCCACAGTCCTCTGTCTGCCTTGTGTGACTTGACATAATATTTGAATAGTGAGACACATTATGCTGTCCGGAATTTTTCTATCAGCCTGGGGTATGTTAGTTCTGTGCAATTGCACCAGAGCACTTTTGACCTTCTGAAATCACCAGGTTTATATCACTGTCTGCCACTTTATAAATCCACACACATAATATACATGTATTTGTATGGGTATGGAAACCTGTGACAGATGGTTAAAGGACAGTGTCTACTATTTAAAAATTTAGAATTTCTAATATAGGCAAAATTCCTGGTATTAACTGTGAGTTATTCTCTGCAGGTTACCAGATGCCCATGAAGCCACTATGTCACCCTTGCTCAGGTCCTCTCACCAGGACCAGAGGAGAAAATACAACGAAAAAGCTCTTGCAAAAGATAAGGAAAGGGACATTGCTCACTAATTATTGCTGTAAGAAAATCAGACTTGAATTGGAGAAATTAATTCAATTAAATTCATTTTGAAATAGAGTAGGATAATTGGAAACAAAATTAAACCCACCCTCCACCCAAGTCCCTCTTCTTCCCAAATCTACTTCCCCCTATTGCCCTGAGTGGCACAGGGGGATAAGCAGTGAAGGTTATGGTCAGAAATTCCTCTTTTCCCATTGGGTTCAGCTCTGGCCAACAACGGGTCTGTCTTGGAGCTGTCTGGAACTGGCTTGGTCACCAGTATTGATGCTTTCTCATAGCACTCACCCCCACAGTGTCCCTGCTGCCAAAACCCACAGTGCAATAAAGTAGCTCTGCCAGATTCAATTGCTTTCGACCTGAAGAAAGCAATAGTAAGAAGAAAATGGTTTAGTCCATGAAATTATCCATTCAGTCTTTAATTTCTTCACTAAAATAGTGAAGAAGTAAATAGCTGGACTTTTGGTACCTAGACAATAGCACATATCATAAACCATCACATTGTCATCAAGCAGTAATGAAGTTCAGACCTAACTGATATTAGGTGGGCTTATATTCCAAAATAAATATTGTAAATCCAGTCTTCTAGACAAATATGGATGCTGTGTATGTGACTATTAGGCCACTCTGAAATTCAAGCACCATAATTTTATTAGTTGAGAAATTTACCTTGGGCAGGATCATGACTTTAACAAGACATAATAAGTAAAACACCTTATCTTAGATATCCTTAGGTATAACATCTCATCTATCTTCTAAGCTATCTTAGTGTTATTGCATCTTATCTTCATTGGACATTAATTTGGACAGTAATTTTTAAACAAGTTCTGCCTGAATATTGTAGAAAAACCTGGTCATCCTAGTGAAATTTGTACTGTACTTACCTGTCCTGTAAAATTCACTTGAGACAAGTTCTTTCTCTAATCACTCCATATGACTATTCATCATCCTTAGTGCCAAAATCTTTGAGGAAATACTAGAACAAGAATGTTCTCAAACTGGATTTAATCAACCATATTAAGGAGTAAAGTGTATCAGTTTTGGTTCACAAATACTGAGAAAAAATGAGAAATAATTTCAGGAAAAAAAAGTGTTCTTTCATTTTTATGAACTTTGGTGCTTATCAACACTTCATGAATTTTCAGAATGAATTTTTATGGTCAGCTAGAAGACTACAATTCCAATGAGTACTCTGGTAACATTTCTAAAAGCCCAAATAATTTCAGATCATGTAAGCTGACCTGACACCTAGGGAGAGCACCACAGGACAAAAGAATCTGGATAGTAGCATCAGATAATGGTATAGAATTTATATGGTGATCTTTCCATTCTCTTCTTACTGTGCAGAGAGAGATTGTTCTCCCGTGGCTTCAATGGTAGACTAACAGTGCCTCTGCAATCAAATGCTTTTATTTAAGCAGAATCTCCTCTCCTAAGCTTTGCTGAACCTGTCTGAATTTCACTCTGCTATAGAATGCCAGTATAATGACTATCTATCCTTTACTGCTCTTGAAGCCCTTTGGCCTAAAGTAGTCTGCAATGGGTCATGCTTGAATCTCTCTGTAAATCATGGAATCATAGAATATCCTGAGTTTCAAGGGACCCCTCAGGATCACTGAATCCAACTCTTGCCCTTCACAGGACAGCTCCAAGAATCCCACCCTGTGCCTGACAGCATTGTCCGAAAGCTTCTTGAGCTCTGTCAGGTTTGGTGCTGTGACCACTTCCCTGGGGAGCCTGTTCCAGTGCCCAACCACTCTCTGGATGAAGAACCTTTTCCTGATATCCAACCTACACCTCTCCTGACACAAATTCCCTTGGGTCCTGTCACTGTTCACCACAGAGTAAAAATCAGTGCCTACCCCAACGTTTCCCTCCATGAGGAAGTTGTGGATAGCTATGAGGTCTCCTATTGGTTTCCTCTTTTCCAGGCTGAACAAACCAAGTGACCTCAGCTGCTCCTTGTATGGCTTCCTCTCTAGTGAAGTGTCTGGATTTAATTTAGCTTCAAAAGGACTTGCTTTTGGTTCAAAAGAGCAGATGACCAAAAAAGGAAATAGCAAAATACCTGCCAAATACTCCAAAAATTTAGGTCTTTAGGGAAAGCACTTCCTTACCCTCAAGGATATTCTTTAGTTTGAGTGATTCCAATCAATGCTAATTATGCTTCAAACATGCTGCTGAACTAGGGTCTTTCTGCAGTACTCTGCTGCACATGCAGAACATACTAGAGAGTGACAGAATGAAATGAAAGAAAGTGACAAAAATGAGAAAATTACCCTTATTTGACTGTCTGACAAAGTCATCCTTCTACTTTGATGTGGTTTCTGTTTAAGTGGACTGACAGTTTCCACTGTTTTCCTCATGAACGGCATTTTAGAAGTTTATTGCATGTCAAGTCACTGTACTGATGTTGGATGATACAACAATAAACTAAACATGCCTTGATGTGTCTCGAGACCATGCAGCAAACTCAGGCCAGTTGTGGTAGTCTGTGAAGCTGCTTGTCCTATCAGGTAAGCCTGTCTGGGTTATCTTTTTAATATAAATGGCATAAACAACAAAATATTAGCCAAAAAAATCTACTGTTAGGTGTTAAAACGAATTAAAAATTATTCTAATATAATGGCCGAGGATATGCAGTACATCAGCTTTATGCTGTTCTGTCCTTACACAGTAGATGCAACTGACATAGTCAAAGTGAAGAAATTGCAGCTGTGAGTATTGTTAGTTGTGGATTGCAGGGGTTTGAATCATCAGGTGATTCATCTTTTGGTCATTTTCCCTGATTTCCTCATTGGACCATGGGGAAGATATCAAAGGCTCCTTTCCACAGATAGCTTTAGTCATTTAAGAAATTTGCATCTCTGTTTCAGAAACTGAAATGGTTCATGCCTTATTATGAAGGAATTTTGCCCATTATAGCAAAAACTGTATAAAGAAGCTACAACCACAGAAGCCCACTCCTCCTTGAAGATGCCTGACTGGAACTCTGGACTGAGTTAAGCCACCCAGATAAGATAAAGGTGACATTATGTTCAATCATCTTCAGTCTAAGGAGAAACAAGCAAAGCTGAGGGAAAGGAATGCATCCACAATAAAGCCAAACACAGCAGAAAACCATTCCTGGCTGGGTTTAGAGTTGGGGAGACCACAGCCCACAGAGGCCAGGTTTACACAGACTCCCTCACAACCAAGGTGGGGAAGGAGGAGATTTTGGATGTGTGGTGTAACCTCTGGTCAGAGGCAGTGAACACTCATCCTCCCTTACACAAACTGGCCCAGCTGTGGAACTCCCAACCCAGGAAAGGCCACATTCACAGGACATTCACATGAGAGGCAGATGAGGGGGTGCCATAATCCATAAAAAACCCTCCTGAAATACTCCCAACTTATTCCTTAGGCCTAGGACCACAGCATTGCATGTGATGCACAGATCCAGAGTCTGCTGCAAGAGACTGCGTCAAACTGTCCCCCCAGGAGAGGTACCTGGGCATTCCCACCTGGCCTGGGCATAAATTAATCCATTGGATTCTATGCCTCACCACCAAAAAGAGCATCTGGAGAAGATCGTTGGAACATCATTGGAATCCATGGAGTGGTGATATTTTCTTTAATCTGTCTCTTTTACTCTCTTTCTGTCCCCCAGCTCTTTTCTATTTCTTTCTCTTTCTTCTTCCTCTGTCTTGTACTCTCTCTCTCTTTCTCTCTCTCTCCCTCCCTCTCTCTCTCTGTCTCTCTCATATTTACTAGCAAATAAAATCCATCCTATTGACTTTGGCATATGGTCTCATTTGCACCATAATTCAGGGAGAGGCATTTCTAATAACTTTAAAAACTGGACCATAACACCCTGGCACCTCATTACCGCTCCCAGTCAGATGTTTCCGTGACCATAGTTGAATTGTCATAAAATTACTGCAAAATAGATTGTTTCTGCTTAAAGTTGAGAACAGCTAAAGGTGCTGAACATACAACTGTGCCCTGAGTGTTACCCATCTGTCACTGGATACCACAGGTCCATGGGAAAGAATCATGGAACTATTTATGCTGGAAAAGGCCCCCAACACCATCGAGTCCTTCTGACTGATCTCCATGTTGTCAACTAGACCGGAACATTGAGTGCCACTTCTGGGTGTTTCTTGAACACCTCCAGGGACGGTGACTCCACAACCTCTCTGGGCAGCTCATTCCAATGTTTAGCAATCCTTTCCATGATGAAATTTTTCCTGATTTTGCCTGAACATCCCCTGGAACAGTTATGTTATTTGGCAGAAGAGCCTAACTCCCACCTGGCTACAGATTGTTGTCTTTTTTCAGATTGTTGTGGAGTGATAAGGTCTTACCTGAGCCTCCTTTTCTCCAGGTTAAACAACCCCAGCTCCCTCAGCTGCTTCTCATAGGACTTGCAAAACCAAAGGATTTTGTTTGTGCAACATCACTCTTCTCAAGATCTGTCCTTAAGGGAAACCATTCTAAAATGAGGGGTTCAGCAGCTGCAAATCTAGAGGTAGAAGAAAACACAGACTTCTTTATCCAAAAGCAGCTCCTCTGTGCAGAAGGGTATTTAGAATCAGAATGGTTTGGGTAGGAAGGGATTTTAAAATCATCTAGTTCCGACATTTTAAATTCTTCGAGCCAGTGGGAAAAAAAAAAACAAACAAACAAACCCAAAACGCAAAGAAAGACATGACTCTTAGTTCTGTTCCTTTATTTTACACTGAGTTTTCATTGGATGGAACTCTTCAGTGTGATTTAGAGCTCACTTTGGTCAGTGCTGCAATTCACAGTAAAGTTCCA
Organism: Drymodes brunneopygia; assembly: GCA_013400955.1. NCBI lineage: Eukaryota > Metazoa > Chordata > Aves > Passeriformes > Petroicidae > Drymodes > Drymodes brunneopygia. The sequence continues at coordinate 157,272 of VZTZ01040287.1, forward strand.
TTTCCATCCATTCCTTGCTTCCCCTTCTCAAACATTTCCAGGAGCATGACAGAGTCAGCAATGCCCACACAAACACACACACACACACAAAGTATTTCCTGTGCCTTAAGTTGCCAATCAACTGTAGTAGCAGAAGTAATACTGAGTTTATTTAGTTCTGAACAAAAAGGAACCCATGGGATCTGGGTAGCTTCACAAATAAATGGCACGTGAACAACAGGATCAGAAGTTTACATCTGTGCATTTTTCTTAAAGACCTTTTTAGATAAATTATATCTATTTATGGACATTTTTAAAAGGTTTGCTTTCTTGTGCTTTTAAAAAAAAATCCTAACAACTAGGATGCTTATTCAGTGACAAGATTTCTGGTAAGGAAAACTAAAACTGGAAAAAATCCAAAACAAATATTATTTGCTTTTTGACCCAAGCCTAAAATGAAGGTTCTTCTATGAATCCAGTTTTTTATAAAAGCATACACAAACAAAAGAGTACAGTGTTCCAGGAGACTATTCATGTGGAATGCTAATAAGTAGCAGTGAACTTAAAAAAAAAGGAAGTATAAAAACATATTTTAAAGATCTTTTCAGAGAAATATTATAAGGTTGGAAGCATCAGCTCATATGCAAACCACCCATTTTCTGGCACTTTTATAACAGAGTTTATGACTTATTGTTGAGGTTTTGTTACCTGATATGTCAAATGAGTTTTGATTCTGACAAATAGAAAGATAATGTTAAATATATTCTTTCAAAAATCAATGTATTCAAACACCACAAACAACTTTTGTAGAGCTGCAAAGGACATTAATAAGAGCTACATGGAGAGACTGAAGAACCTTTTCTTCTGGGGAGGGTTCTTTAAATTTCTCTTCAGTAACTGGAGGTTCATTATTTCAACGCTAAGGGATCAAATCCATACTCAGCCTAAGCTGGCATGGTAGCACTAACTCCTGCAAAGATTAGCACATTTATTTATGCTTCTTGAGACTCTGGACAGTTCCTGTTTATACATCAATTTCCAGGGATAGGATTTTATTTCCTTCCCATTCCTCTGAAGCACAACATTGTGATGCATATATAAGATGCTTAGAGTGTGGTCTCTTATGAAGAGGATCTTTTTTCCTGCTTTGTTAATCTTTCTTAGGAATGTGTACCTGGAGAGAAGAAATGCTTTTCTTCAGTCACAGCTACATAAGTCTTTGAAATTTAGTCTTCAGAGAAAACCCTTTTTGCATTGTACGGAGTCATACTGTGAGTAACAAAGTCCATAAATAAAAGAGTGCCACAGAGCTCACAGGTTATCTGTTTAACAACGACAGCTTTGTTCTTCTTGCTAATTTAACACATTTCAGTATGCTAAGATTCCGTGATTTAATCATTCTTAACAATAGATTAAAACGATTCCCACTGAGATTTGAAAAGCAAGAGCAACCAGAGCAGGTCTAAATCAATGTGTGCCCTGCAAGCAGGCTGAAAATTAGAAAAGGTTGGATCCTTTATTTTTTGCATGAAAATTAAATTAAAAGTGGTAGGAAGTCTCTAACTTCTACATGTTTCCTAGAATATATTTGCAAAATTAAAGTCTATTGACAGCAATGAGAATTTAGGCATTAAGTTAGATTAGATTATCCCTTATGGAAATTTCAAAATGAAAGAAAGATAAATCCCTGGATTTATTTTAACTGAGTAAGAGGAGGTTCTTCATTAGTTTTATTTAATGCTTTGGCTTTACTATGTGTTTCAGTTATATGATTATTAGGTTAATTTATCAATAAAATTAAATAATTGTAGAAAAAAATCTGAATTCACTGTATAACCCCTCATCAACTTGTAAAATCTGATTTGAAAATATGTTTTTACTTCTAACTAAAAAAGACAGAAGGTGCTAAGAATTTATTTAATCATTCTACTAAAAGAAGACTCTTAATAGCTCTAAAGGCTTTGCTGATTCTATCCCCAAAACAGTTTTCCATGGAAACAGGTTAGGGAAAGAACACCTGTTGGAGGGCTGTGATCACTTACAGCTGGCAGATGAAACAGTCAAGCTCTAAACCAGCAAAAGAGTGATTGCCAATCATTCAGGAGGTCAAGACAAGCAGAACTAAAAGCTCTGTAAGGCAGGAGGGAAATCTGTCAGCTCTCCTGATTTTTCCATGAGATTTATTTAGCAGACCCCTGTCTGGCACTTGCTTTCTGGAGCAGCATTTATCCCTGGAGGGTGACTGCAGCCTCTCTTCAGTCCTTGGATCCTGTATCAAAGACATAAATGAGTGGCTACAGCTTTGGGCAAAAGAAAACCTGCAGAATAATAAACATCAGACAAATATTTGGTCAAAGGATGGCCCTTCCTCCCACTGTTGCTCTTCCTGACATGAGGATGGGGAGGTTCTGCAGCCCAACACAAGGAATTCAGTGAATTGGGTAAATACCAACTTTGAAGTTTTGGAGGTGTGAAATAGGCTGAAGCTCAATGCAAATTGTTCTAACATATTTACAAATGCGTTTTAAATACCAAACAAAAGTTATTTTACTTTTAAAAATTACATTGAATACATATAGGTGATTTAACCTCATTATCTTTTCAAAACCCAATTGCTCCATTTACAGATCTAGGGATATGAACTGGAGAGGGAGGGAAAGCAGTGGGCAGGTAACTGCAGGGATGGTTCATTTCTGCTGACACTATGGTTAGTAGGACATCAGTAGTGAAAAATTGAACCTGACACTATTGGTGAAACAGGAAATATGACAAAAAAAATCCAATCTCTCTTTAATTTATTTCATGGATTCATGGACTTTACAGGGCAGAAAGGGACAATTATAATTACATCATCTGCCTGCTTCTATTACATAGGTCATACAACTTGCTTGATTTAGCTTCTGTGGATGAACTGAAATATAAATTGCTCTAATATTTTTAAGTGTGAATTCCTAAAGAGAATATGTCTATCTACAACTTCCATACACCGTAACTCATTATAAAATTTCCTGCTATATTTGAGAATCCTCTCAATAGATTTGTTATATGATTTCCTATCACCTGTAATGAAATCTCCCTTAATGAGGGGGGGAATCAATGCAGAGTTTGCAAATTCTAGTTTTTGCTATGGAATCTTTACATATGGACAAATTTAACCCCACTATCAAGCTTTTCTACTTTCTCTACAAACTTTGCACCTCAGTTTTGAGGAGAAATTCTGAGATGAAATGCCACAGAAAACTAACAGATTAGGAAAACATTTCAAAGTAGAAGCAAACTAACAGAGCAGAAACTAAAAACAATCTATCTATTCAAATTGTCAAATTAACAAGAGATCCACTAGTTTAAGGTGCCTGGTGATGTCATCACTCAGTCAGTTTTAAGAAGTAATTCTTTAAATATTGAATTCTCACTCTGGAGAAGTCCCATTCCCACAGCCTCCTTGGCAGAACCGTATGGCTAAATGTCACAAAATTGTGTCATTCTTTAGATGACACTGGGGAAAAGCCACCAAGGATCTGCCCAGAAGCAAGAGCTAATGGTTGGCCAGATTGATTCCAATTGCCTGGGACAAGCCAGAGAACCAGGAACAACATGAGGGGATGTGCAGGGATGACCCAGAGTAGCAGCAGCAGCAGCACCCAAGAGCACTTGGTAAGCTTTTGTGAGACAGAAGATCCCTAAAGAGCCCCATGGGAATGCCACAGTTCCATTGGATCCCAGAATAGTCTGCTTGGTCAAACAGTGGGAAAGAGGAGAAAAGCAAGAAATCTCATCCTTGTGAGAGGCTATATGTGTAGGTGAGTGTTTGGCTTTGTGTTGGGAATTGCTGCACCCGCAACATCAGTGAACCTTTTAACTGTTTTATGATCCTGCCATAGCTCCATTGCCCTTGACTGGTTTTGATAGAGGGAATTAAAGGCTGGGTGCATCAAAAGCTTAAAGGTGTGTCCAGAGCTTGCATTTCCCTCCCTGCAACACCCCCAAACACTCCCAAAGGTGAACAAGAAGAGGTACAGCTCTGCTGTACTACATAAATTAGAAGAGAATGAGTAGAATGACACCACACACAAAGGACATGAACAACCAGGCAGCACATTTAAGAGATATCCAATGTTCCAAAGAGGTTCCAGGTGCGCTGCACCACTCCTTGTGAATTCTGAGAAAGGAGAGGAAAAAAGCCAAACAAAACCCCCTCCCATTTTTAAGGTTTTTTCCCAAGTACTGATACTCTGTGTAGTAACTAAAGCAAAATGACTCTGTCCAAAAACTTTCCAAGCCTGTTGGCAATATGTTTTGGTTATTTCGAAGCCAGGTAAACAACACATGTGGCTTGCAAGGAAAGGTAGAGCTAAGGTAGTCAGTGGTGGTCCTGGAACCAAGGCATCTCATAGCTGAGGTGCCACATCTGGGAAGGGACACCAATGCCTGTACCAGCCACTTCAGCAAGGATGGAGAATTGGTGGGACATCCCATCACAAGGCAAGGAAAGCTTGAGAGCACAATAGTCTACTCTACTGAACATCCAGATGTGAAGCACTAGAAGTACTATAGACACAATTTCCTTTGCTAAATTCATGTTTTGAGCTCCTTGAATCCTTCCCAGTCCTTTAAGAAATCCTCTCCAATTTATCAATGCTATTTTTGAACTCTAGATTTCAGAATAGAAGCAGCAACCACCTAAGGAGAAGTAGCACAATTGATTTCTGCTCAATATTCTCATGTTTTTGTCTCACATTCACCTTTTTAATGTGGAATTGTATTGAGTGTTCATGCTTGGCATGACTTCTTGCGCCTTTTTAAAAGCATCTTCTCTTCAAGACATTTGGAGCTACAAAATGTGACTTCTATTCACACTTCACTAGACCAAAATGGGACTTGGCTGAGTTGCAAATTGTATATTTATACTATGCTTACAAAACCACCTACATATCCCTGCTGAATGCTACCTTTTTTTTGACATTCATTTTTGTGTGTGTACATTTGCTATAAATTCAATCAATAACAGTTTTGTTTTCCTCCAAGTCACTGATAGCAATATTAAATAGCAAAAGGTCAAGAACTGTTTCTTAAAGACCTCACAAACATCAGTAAGAAAGGCAGTGTTTAATCAGGATGAACTCTTCTATTGATTTTGTATCACCTGGCTTCTTAATCAAAATATCATCCTGTAGCAAACCAAAACAGTTTACAGAAAAGGAAGAGGTAAATTGCACTATTGCTGCTATCAATGACACTTCTATTTAAAAGAAAATTTAATATCCATGTAGAACTCATGAACCGAGGCTGCCTAGTATTGTTATCCATGTTGCATTATTTTGATAATTACAAATATTCTTACAATATTTATTGTAAAAATGCCAAACAACCTGGCTCCTGAGCGTTCAGGAGTTCTCATACAAGCCTCAGCATGGCAACGATGTTCAATCATCATTAGCACTTTCAGGCAAACAGCAGAAGACATCAGTCTGTCATCTGATAGTCACTCAGGAGTATTACACTTTCCCCTGTCAGCCTGCACTTATGTAGTGCCTAACACAAGAAAAATTATTAAGCTGAACTTGGGGAAAAAAAAGAAAAAGGTAATAAAACTATTACAGTTAATGCAACCATTTTTTCATGTATCTGCTAACTAGGAGAAGGAGTAAATATAGAGAAGGTTCAAGAGGTATCCTATAATGAATATAAATTCCTGAAGAGAGAGCGTGAAGAAGATGGAACCAGGCTTTATTTAGTGTTGCTCATTGTCAGGACAAGAGGCAATGGGCACAAAGTGAAACAGAGGATGTTCTCTCTAAACATCAGGAAACTTTTACTCTGCACATGACTGAGCACAGGCATAACTTGTTCAAAGAAGTTGTGGAGTGTCTCTCCTTAGAGACACCAAAGAATTCTCTGGACACGGTGTGGTGGGCTACAGGCTCTTGGTGGCCCTGCTTGAGCAGTGGGGTTGGACCTCCAGAGGTCCCTTTAAATCTCAAGCATTCTGTAATTTTGTGATCTACCTCTCTTTCAGCGATCAGTGATACCTCTTGCATCCTGGGAAAATGGCATCACTTCAAGGATTACACATTGTTTAAAATTTGTATCATGGTGACATGAATTGCGATGCAAAATGAAATATTCCTGGGCACAATTTATCCAGCCAAACCAGCAATGCTTCAGAGAGCACACTGAATTTCCTAGTGTAGGGGAATGATACCTTGTACTACAACAACCTGTGCACTGTCAGATTTATTTTCCCCAGGTGTCTCAAGGTATATTCTCTTCCCTTTAGTAGGGTCAATTCTCATCTAACCAAGCTTCTACTTGGTAAACCAACCTTATTTCATTGATTGCATTTCAAACAAGATCACTTATTTTGTAAGATTGTTCACAGACTAATTTTTTATAGTCTGTGAGCTGTCTTCCATAGCTCAGCACAATTTATACTTGGTGGGAAATTGATCAAATTGGAAGCATTTAAGAAACAGTCTTAAAAAATTATGAAGTTAGAAGTAAAAATTATGAAAACAGAGACTATCGATGTTAATTCATAAATATTTCTAAGATAATGGCCATATAAGGATTTAAGAGAAGCAAAGGAAGAGGAACAAGAAAGAATAAGACCTGTGTCACAGTAATTTAGAAAGGAAGATAATGTGACACCATTGAGCTATCAACTTTTGAATAACTGCATGATAATAACACAGTCTAATGCTAACCTCTGTATGTGTGAATCAAAATGAAAATTAATTTCTGTACAAATCAGAACTGCTGAATAAGCAACCACAGTAAAGAAAATGTCAAGAAATTATAAAATTACAAGATTATGGACCTCAACAGGATCAAATTTTTATTTGAAATGTGCTCATCTGTATCTGGTAATATAATTTTACTTGAGCAAAACTGAAAAACTAAACCTATTACATGTTATGTTCAATATGTATATATACAAATTTATTCATATGGGAATGATCAAGGAAATCATGTTCATCATTTCTTTAAATTATATTCCTCAAAACTGAAAATACATTTTAGTACTTTTTATGTTACTGAGACAAAATTCAGCTTAGCTCAGTTCATGAAGGTGAGGAAACTCCACTGTGGACAAGAAAGTGTAATCTGAAGCTGTGAATTGCCATTAAGAGAGTTCCAAGATTCATTTCTGTACTTATTCAGGAAAGGAGGGAGAGCAGCATGCAAACTGCTCTCAGACACATCCCTTGAGGAATTAATTGAAGTAATATGATGTTGGCAGTTCATTTTCTTTCCTTTCAGGTAGAAACTTATTCCTCGTAGATATGCTGTGTTCAAAGGGCCAGTTTTCTCACAAGTGAGCTAGGGAGAAGCACCCCTGGAGGTTCTAGCCCAGTGCTCACCTTGGTGAGATTGGGAAGCTAACTGCTATAGCAGGAGAACCCCATAATTACAAAATTATTTAGATTGGAAAAGAACTCTAACCTCACTGGGTCGAACCTTTTGCCAACCACCCCTTGTCAACCAGACCATGGCACTGAGTACCACATCCAGCTCTTTCTTGAACACCTCCAGGGATGGTGACTTCACCACCTCCATGGACAGTCTGTCCCAATGCCTAACAACCCTTTCTGGGAAGAAATTCTTTCTGATACCGAACCTCCTCTGGCACAGATTGAGGCCTGTCACTTGTTACCTCGGAGCAGAGCCTGACCTCTGTCTGGCTACACCCAGAGTTGTAGAGAGTGTTAAGGTCTTCCCTGAGCCTTCTTTTCTCCAAGCTAACACCCCCAGCTTCCTCAGCTGCTCCTCATAGGACTTACCTTTAGACCCTTCCCAGCTCTGTTGCCCTTTTCTGGCACATGACAGAAGGGAGGCCAGAAATGGTGTAAAGCAAATTTGCAAACCATTCTGTTTCAAAACTAAACACTGTGAACTGCTTAGGCTGTGATACTAAAAGGACTGCTTGTCACTCACATTTCACTTCTTAAACTTTGTTTTCATTTCAGTGTCGGAATTCTAAAATTGTGTTTAGGATGAGCACTAGCATTCAGCAGCTGCAAGCTGTTAACATATGATCTCTTCCTGCTGTAAAAGCAGCAATCCTACAGAAGTGCTTACAAAATGCATAGACCAAATCATTTAAACAAAACATTCAATGCATTCTCTAAGCATCAGGGGGAAAATATATTCAAGAAATTAAAATATTACTTCTATATATATTTTATTGCTAAAAATATTCCCCAAAGCACATTTGTAAATTTCTCACAAGTACTTCTTTGAAAATATCCATTACTACAGGCATTGGCTAATTTTGATCAAATATCTCTTCAGTTACCCAGCAGGAGAATACAGAAAAAATTGTCCCAAACTTTTCTGAGAGGTGCTTATTGAAAAGAAGAAATCACGCAGTGGGCATAACTTGCAACACAAAGAATTCTGATAAAACACAGGAATTTTTACACAGAGAGCAGTTCAACAGTGAACCTTAAGTAAGCTGCGCAGTGACAGTGGCTGGTAACGTCAGCAGGAAAATACCCAGCTAAGTTATCTAGGTACAATGAAATAACTGGAAATGACAGAAAAGAGTGAAGCAATGTTACTGCAACATGACAAAAATGGCAAGAAAAGAGAAGATACTCTGAATGATGGGGTTGCAGAGGGAAGTATCAAAGAAACATAAAATAAAAGCAAAAATCAAACAAAAAAGATACAGATTAAAACAAAATTTTAGACATCTGAAATCAAATAAAAATATAAAAAAATAAGGTAATTAGTGACACACCTAACTGATTTGGATAGGAGTTAGAATTAATCAAAACAACCACAGTGATTTTCTAAAGATGATGTCTCAGACCAAAGGGGATGTGGCCTGGTGACCACTGAAATGACAGGTATATTGGCTGTGTCTTTGGGATGGAGCAGAGAAATCTGCAATGCACAAATTTGCTCTGACAGGGATCCTGCTGTAGCTACATAACTGCTTGCAGGCTGTTCTTACATCAAGCTGATGTTATATACTACTCTGTTTACTTTTAATTGCACTTAACATTAAGCAAACAATGAAAGTATTAATTATATATCCCATTTAAATGGTGTTATCAAGCTGACAGAAAAGCTGAAGGTTTTCTCTGACTCTTATATATGGCAATAAAGGCATCTGCCTAATTTAAGGAGAGAAGCATGTTTCCAAGACTCCATTTGCAAGTCCTTTTCAGTAAAACTGTCTGTAAGCCCAACGACCTGCCCTACTACTGTCAATGGAATTCTTGAATTTTTTTTTAAGTAAGTGAAAGCCTACTCCCTGTTTTGCAAAATGAGCTCTCTGTAAGGTTATTTCAAAAGATCCTTACATTTGGGCAAATGTGGAGTGCTGCAGAATTTGCATCAGTTATTGTGCAGACTTAGGCATGTTAGAAAATTATACTGCCACTTTTCTCGTTATGTCCTAAGTGATTTACTGTCAATACTTCTCAGAAATAACCAGTAATAGTTCTCACACTGTAATTGAACTGTAAACAAAGCTAACTGAATATTTACATAGTTGGTCTATCTCATTTCCACATATTTTTTTTAGCTGAGACACCATTCCACTGTGTTAAATATCTACTTCAACATAAAATATTGTTGGATTTTATTTTCTTTTCGTTTTCTTTTTTTTTTTTTTTTGATGAATTCCATATACCACACTTATGACAAGGTGAGACTATTTTTCATTTCCCTAGTGACTAAACAAATAGACCTGTAGAAAACAGCTCAAGTATTCTGAGAATTTCTTGAAGCAAATTTGCTATTAGAAGATTATGTTGATTCACAAGAATTTTATTGTTTAAGTTCTCCAATATCTTTCACATTTCTTTTTATTTTCTATGGAAAGGTGATTGGAATTGAAATAGAACTGATTCAAGGTTGATTTCCTCTATCATGAAGTCCCTACAGTAGCAGCTGAAAGCCTCAGCAATGTAAAGGAGTTCATAGGGTATGTCCTTACCCTTGTAACCAATTACTGTCTATTGTATGATGAAGATCTTTTTTCCCTACTTCTTTGCTGCTTGTGTTTTACTGATTCACAAAGCAATGTCGAGCAAAATACATTGTTCCTCCATGCAGATTTATTCTAAACCTAAATCAACAGCTACTCAGCTTCTGCAGTCACACTAGGCCCAGAACTGCTTTGCTGTTCTGCTCCTACATGAAAACTGTTTTTTAATGAATCACTCATCCTTTCTTGAATTCAGTTGAATTGCCTCCTGGATGACAAGCACTCCATTTCAGCTGCCCCTGAAGCCCTTTGTTGAAGCATCCTTTCTCCTGCTGAAGTGCCTCCGTGAAACTTCTTTCTCCTACACAGATGGATATGTCCTTTTCTAGCATGAAATGTAGGCCTACTTAAACACCCAGGCAGAGAAATTTCATGGCACAATGTGCTCCTTAGATCCATGGTTAGTGCTAGAAGTGCTGTAAAAATTAGTTTTCATCTTTAGTATTAGCATAATGGAAACAAAGTTATCTTCACTTGACCCAGCACTATCTTATATATTATTGTTTCTCTTTTTAAGGTAAACTCTGGACTAAAGACCGTGAGAATGAACAGCAGTGGGGCTGCTGCATTTAATTTCCCTTGAACCAGGACTCTCAGACACTTCTAGTGCCCCATGATTTAAATGTCTTTCTCATCTCCTCTTCTGCCTCTTGCCTACCAGAAACAAGGGGACAGGAAATACACTGCATGTATGGTGCACTCTGAGCTAAGTCTGCACAATCTCATTGTTATCAGAGCATGAGCAGGGAAAACGTGGCAGTTATGGAAGAGACTTTATTTGTAAGTATTTTTCCTTACCTTGTGAAATCACAGGCCTTTGAAAAAGAGGGAGGGAAGAAGTAAGGGAACAAAACCCCCTCTATTTCTCAGAACTGTAAGATCAGAGAGAAGTACAAGAAATACCTGCCCTGTGTTGTGATTGTCTTCATTTGAAGATACAAAAAAGTCATCAGGAAAATAAATCCAGTGAAAAGGGATATAAAAATGGCAAGAAAAGTATAATAGACTACGTAGTATACCACATTGGTCGACCACAATGGAAGGCAGAAGCACAGGACTATATGTCAAAAAGCTTCAGATCTGCACGTAATTTCTTTACAACCTTTTGGGCCACTGTTTAAAGGAACAGATTTTCCTGTGATCTTTGCCTAGCATCTCCCTAACACAACTACTACAAGCTAAGTTAGGGTTTCAAGATCAATAGTTTCATAGATACAGTCTTCATTTCAAATAAAATTTTTAAAAAATCAAAAAATCATACCTACCATCAATTAAGGAAAAAGAAAATTTGTGTGCAAGTTAAAGTTACTCTGCTATAATGTCAAATTTATTTTAAAGTTTTCTTCCTTTTTAGTCCCAAATTCATCAAATACTTACTCTTTTGAAGAGTACATTTCTTTTTATTCTGACAGCTCATCTGTGGATTTAAAATAATACAGAAATAAAGCTTTCTTGCAGTTCAGAAATTCTCTCATCTCTGTTTGAAATTACGTAACCACCTCAATCAAAAAACCCTCTGGAAAATATGTGCCAAGAGATTTGTGTGTTTGCAATTCTGGTGAATAGATCAAATGTGCCACTCTCTGTATGTTTTTAAAAGTCTTTCTTACAAGAGAAGTCAGAGCATTCATAGTACTTTTTTTTACTGTGAACTAAAAAAAGTAGCTCCTCTCCAAACAGCTCCATAACCAACAATTCCTCTACACTGAAAAACATAAACTAGATTGAATTGGGCCAATTCACAGCTTCTTTATTGTATGCCACTTTTTTTCTTTTTTTGTTCTCATCTACATTCATCTTAATGCTTCTAAATCATTGATTGGTGCTGTGAGGACTAGAAAAATCTAATGAAACTAAATTAACATTCACCTGATAAAATCTGAGATAAAATTAAAATTGCTATTTACGCACAATTGGGTCTTGCTGAAGGCAGTTCCTGCTTTCTCAGAAAATCAGTCTACTGTTAAAGCAGTAATCCAGGAGGAACTTCTGATCCAAAGATATTATTCAATATGCTTTAGGTCATGCTGCAAACTCCTTTATTATTCATGGCAACTGCCTTGCTTGCTTTAGGCTTGATTTGTGGCTGTGCTCCAAGCCCAGAAAAGGCATTCAAGAGTGGAGTGTGAGAGGAGACAGTGTATGAAGGCATCAGACAGGAGAAGAGAAGCTGCAGCAGATACAAGGCAGACTCAAGAAGCAGAAATGCACTTTCAGCAGAGACATTCAATGGGAGCAGCTCCAGGAAGTGAACAAAGGCAGCCAGGAGAGTCTTCAAGAAGGAGAGAACCAGACCATCAAGAGTCTTGCTTCAGCAATGGGAGGAGGAAAGGAAAACCTGAAAATTCAGAAATTATAATGATGCAGCCTCAGAATGCCTGTTGGATTTCTCTTAAACCTGTTGAGCTTTCTGTACAGAAACCTCCCTTATCTAAATCCATCAAATCTTGTTCTCAGCTTAGTTAACTGCAAACTTGTGCATAGATTAGAGCATGCCAGCTGGTCTTTGGGACAATAAACCTGCTATATATTTAAACAGCAACTGGCAAAACAAAGTGCCAACCCCCTCCAGTGTTGTTAGTGATAATATCCCTGTCCATCTTCTTAAGCACAACCCTATACACCTCTGTATTGGAAAAGTGTACCTGGATGTGACACACAGGCACTGTTTCAAACGTCAAGACTTCTGTATTTCCTTACTAACAAGAGTGATTGCAAGTTCCTCAATGTGTTTCAAATCCACATTATAGCAGCTGCTAAGGTTTTATTATTTATGTTCCTGTTCATACTCAGTGCAGCACATTGGTGATTCTGTTACTGTTTCTTTTCTTCCACTGCAGTATAGAAGAGGTTTAATGATCCAAAGAAGAAAACCACCTAAGAATTATAGAGAATAATTATCTCACTGACGGACAGTATGAATTCCCTAATAAGTCCTTCCTCCCCCACCTCACTCATCTCCCTGAAAAATATAATAAAATCTTTTATTCACCTAAGTAGAGTAAAGCAAAGTGGAAAAGTTTTACTGAAAGCATCTAGATAACATCTATTATTCTATGAGAATAAGGCTTGTGAAATAGGCACCAGATATATACACCCAAAGTACTCATCTTAACAGAAAGTAGGTCATGGCTAACATAAAAGTGAATGCTTCAAAATAATCATTTTAAGAGGGTGTGACAGCATAAGAAATTAAAATACATCAATTCTAAGCAGTTATAAAATCCACTTGTAACCAAATGTGTTTCAATAAGCTGCCTGTACCTAATATTTTATTTAAAGGTTAGCATTCTCAATATCTACCATAATTTATTTTTCCAAGAATAAAACAGAGCTGCATATAGAACAGTTGGGGGGAGATTTGTTTATTGTGTCTGTCAATAGATAACCTAAGCATGCAGCCTTTTTCTGGGTGTAGACAGGAGGGGAGATTTCCCTATTTCTACTTTCAAAAGCTTGTCTAAATTTATGTTCCTTTACAAAGCATTACAGAATAAATATGATCAAGCATGTTTTCAGAACTATAATTTTAAAGAGGAAGGTTGGTAATTTAAAGTCTGAAGGCACTGTATCATTGAATCAACTGAGTAAAGAGCCAAACTGACATCTTATGAAAATGAGTCAGTTGAGTGTCTGATGTTCAATCCTGTATTTTTACTATTTTCAGGTTACAATTGCACCAGTGAGACAGGAATGTGCTCTGTCAGGCAGGAGAGCAATTGTATTCAGGAGTGCATCAGGCACAGCATCACCAGCTGGGCAAGGGAGAGGACTGTCCCACTCTGCTCTGCACTGGGGTGGCTTCACCTCAAGTCCTGGGGGCAATTTTGGGTACCATAATGAAAGATCTAAAGCTGTTAGAGGAGGAACACAGAGGTGGTGAAAAGTCTAGTGGGAAGACTTACAAGGAGCAGCTGAGGAGGAGTTCAGCCTGGAGGAGACTGAGGGGAGACCTCACTGGGGTCTGCAGCTTCCTCACAAAGGGAAGAAGAGGGGCAGGCACAGATCTCTGCTCTGTGGTGACAGGGATAGGACCCTATGGAATGGCCTGAAGTTGTGTCAGGGGAGGTTTAGGTGGGAAATCTGGAAAAGATCCTTCACCCTGAGGGTGGCTGGGCATGGAACAGCCTCCTCAAGGAAGACATCACAGCACCAAACCTGACAGAGCTCAAGGAGCATTTGGACAACACTCTCATGATGGGATTCCTGGGGCTGCCCTGAAGGGGCCAGGAGTAAAGACTTTGATGATCCTGATGGGTCCCCTCCACCTCAGGATATTTTATAACTCCATGATTCTATGAATGGTAAAGGAATAGTTTTATGTCTTAAAATTGAACATTCCAAAAGAAATTATCAGGATTAGTAATCAAATATGAAAAAAAAAAATCCAAATTAGGCAACAATATTCCTCATTTTTCATTTAGATACTTCCATCCTATTTCCATATGTTCAGGAAAATTTTATTAATGTAAACATATAACACAGAAAGAACTGGCTGGGCAATTACTGAAAACAAGCAGAAGTCAGTCAAAGACTTGCCTTGTATTCACAAAAAACTGAAGAGTGCATGAATATTGTGTTGAATCTTATTTTCTATGCTTGATTATTGAGCACTTGTACAGTTTTTTTCATTTTACGGTTTTCACAGAGAAATATCATAATTGACAAACCCTTAGCAGCTTTTGGAAACTACATCCAGCATGTTTGTTACAGTTTCTTTTAATCACAACTGCAATATAATTCACTATTATCTTGTTGACAAGGTTATGATTCGTTTCACACATCATTGTTCATTAAAATAATATGTACCTGTGCTCTGGCTTTGTACCACTTCAAAGCTTAACTACCAACAAATTCATGGTCAATTAGTTTGACTGGATGAATAACAGTTTGAAAACTACACAGGTTTCTCACCTTCCCATATTTTGTGTTTACATGAAATTAGAACCTCATAAATCAATTATAATACAGTGAATTAGTTGTAGTTCTCCGTTCCTTTCATTAAGTGGAAGAAGACATGTCATTTCCTCTTAACTTGGTCACAAAAAAAAAAATCTCTCGAGTAATTAATTTCTTTGTGTCAGCTGGTAAATGCTGAAGAAACTCAGAATTAAATCTAATGAGATTTTAAATTAGTACATATTTCTCTGGAAACTGCAGAGGTGAAGATCCTTTACTGTGTAAAACCTATACTAACAAGACTGATCTCTCGTGCTCATGTTGTTGCCTTTTTCCAAAACAGGTATAGTCTTTTTCTTGGCAAAAAATTAAAAAAGATATTAAAATTGAGAAAAACACAAATTTTCTCATTCCTTACAGATATATTATTCTGAAATATTGACCAGAAAAAATAATCTTGTTTGTCACTCACCTTTCTTTGTGTCATTTGGTTAACTTGTATGTTCCATACAGAATGAGTGTAATGTTTTTTTAGTGTGCACAGGTGGAGTTAGTGATGATTTGACTCATATTTCAGAGCAAGTTTACTTCTGCAATTGGGAATGGTTGCACATGCAAACAAATACTGTACTCAGGGGGGACCTTTGAGTCCAAGACAACTGCTGAGCAACAGCTACACATAAACACTGATCAGTGAACAGAATCTTAAGTCACACAAAGGGCAACAGATGATCCAGAAAGTAAAAAAACCTGTTTAACAAAACAGCTTGAGCCAAACTCAAACTTTCTCTTGAATTCAGCAATGTACTTCCAACAGGGAATATTTGGCCAGGATGAAATGTATCTCTTTAAAATGTGCACCATAGTCATCTGTGGTCCTGCATTACGCGACCTTTGATAGCTCCTCCTATAAAAACTGTAGTTTTTATCATAAATTTTGGAAGGACTTCATTTGACAGAGAAGGTTAAAACAGAGGGATCCATCCAGACATCTTTATACAAGTGGAAAATAGTAAGTTGGTTATTCTTTTCCCTTAAGCCCTGTCATTCCCAGCCCACATTTTTTGTTCTTCTAAAACGTAACAGTGTTCAGAAGACACACTCATATATTCAAAAGAGTCATTCAAATTAATGTTCACTCAAAATCTTACGTCTATTTATGAAAACTAAGCTTAGTTTTAGGTTGCTAGCACAGATTAATACATAGAAAACAAAAACCAAAACCAAACATACAAAAAAATCCAGCCAAAAAGTCACAGCCATGGTGGTTTAGTTGAACATAAAGTATGCCAAAGTAGCTTTCACATTATTTTAGAGAAGGAGATGCAATTTTTTTTTTGTAAGCCATTTACTAGTAACTATTCCTAGGGTTTTTTCCCACCTTTGTTTTAGCAAACCAGGTTCTGAAGGGATTTCAATACTCTCCATAAACTCACATTACCTATGCACAGAAATCATTACAAACCCAGATTCCTCAGAAGACCTTGTGCTTTAATGCTTCAGCTACTGCCTAGAGCAAGACAGCAGAGACAAGCCAAGCATTTAAAAGGGTGATTGTTTAGAACTCCTTTTTTTTTTTTTTTTTTTTTTTTTTTACCTTATTAATGATCAAAGTTAAATGAAAGCAGGGAAAAAAAGGTCAAAAAATACCACCTCAGAAACTTTGATTAAAATTGTTTTTTGAGTTAGTTCAGAATTAAGTTGTTTGATGTTATACCACAACAGAGGTTGGGTAATTTGAATGTGTGTTGTTCATGAGCAATTTTTCTACAACACAGACAGTATCATAACATGTCTTATTATGCCACAATGAAAGACAGTCAGTTAACTAGATATAAGGAAGAAATTCTTTAGTTTGAGGGAGGTGAGGCCCTGACATGGGTTGCCCAGAGAAACTGTGGCTGCTCCATCCCTGGAAGTGTCCAAGGCCAGGTTGGATGGAGCTCTGAGCAACCTGGGATACTGGAAGGTGTCCCTGCCCAGATCAGGGAGATTGGAATGAGGTGACTTTTAAGTTTCATCCCAGTGTCTTGGGTTAGGCAAGAGGGGTCAAAATCCAGGAAGTGACCTCTGCTGCAGGAAGTAGTTTTAACAATGGGAATGCTATTTCTGCATTTATCAGGCTTGTTAAGAATAATAGCAAATATCAATCTGTACACATGGTTAAGAAGACCTGATTTCAAAGTAATCTAGTGTAGAATTGTTCATCATCTGTGCATGCAGCATGGCAATGATGGTTTGAGGATGACTGCACGTGCTTTTCAGACTGGGAACTTTGGAAAATGTGACACAAAGGTTATTAAAGCCATCACTTGCTTCTTCCCATACCTTCCCCATACCTCTATGACCTACTACAGGATTTGGTGACAAAGTTTAACAGTTGCAGAAAAGGAAGAGAGAAGCAAAATCAAAATCTAAACCTTACATAGACAGAAATGGTTGTCTAACGATATCATTGTCTCTTAAACAAATGTCCAGATAGTTTTTCTCTGATTGTGCCCAGAAGGAGAGTTCTTCAGCCAAATGTCTTAAACATAGTCAATTATTAGCACAAATTATGAACACAGGCATTGTTTCATTGCATTTATATGTCCAGCATGCCAACAAAACCTGAAAAAGCTTTTAAAAAGACATCTTTTAGGTTTCATCTAACTCAGAAACAGAGAATGAGTAATAGCCATAAAATGTCTTCCTAAAAATAAACTAAAAGCCTGAAGCAATAATGTAACAAGAAATGTTCTCACAGTAGCATGAATTTCTGGGGGAGGAAGTAAAGATTTTTAAATATTTCAAGGTGATTCCTTAAGGGAAATACTTCATACTTCTGTGATCTCCAGGGCGAAGTACAAAAAATGAACTTACAGGAGAAAAAAAAAATAAATTTAAAGATTGGTTTGTCAGTGCCAAAAAAGCAGATGATGGGTGTTTATATACTTAGTCCAAAGAGACCTTTAATCTTGGAAAGTGCATCTGGCAATTTATATATGAATTCAAATCTTAATTTAAACCTACCAGATTTAATTGGCTTGCTGGCTTCAGATTAAAAAAAGCTTAATTCTCCCATGCCCATAGAAGCTTCTGGGTCCAAGCAAGGACCACCTGCCAGGTATTGCTATCATCATTTCAGGTCCTGCCCTCTCACATAGATTACACTAAGAAAATCCAGCTTTGGCAATGTTCAGGATCTAAGAGGGATAAGATTTTCAGATAGCTTGACTGACTCCTGCAGTGCTGCAGGGAAGTGCTGGGCTCCTGCAAAGAGTCTCTCAAGCTGTCGATGCTTCTTGCCGAAGCTTGACTTGCTTCTCAGTGTCATTTCTCACACCCCCAAATCACATCTGTCACTGCTACCTTGTCTGCTGTTCTTCAGTCAGTACTGAGCTACACTTCTTTTACTTTTTCTCTGCCATGAAAACTGATGGATAATCCCCCATCTCACTTAGTCTATGAGGAGGTTCACTCGTGTCATTTGAGGAGAGATGACAACTGACACAGCTGTGTCATGAGGAGAAAGGGCAGTGAAGTGGGAACCTTGCTGAATGAACAGCCAAAGAATAAAACAACTTCTGGTCCCATGCATTATAATAGAAGGAAAGTAGTATTTTCTTGCTTAGAAAATGTCTGGTTTTAGCTCAAGAACAATTTATCAACAAAATTATGGCAGAGAGCTTGCAGTCTTACAAATTAGACTATACATTTTTACAACAGTGGTGGAGAGAGTATATAATTCCCAAAGTCATTATTTCATAGATTCATAGAATGGCTTTGGTTGGGAAGGGACCTTAAAGATTATCTCATTCCATCCCTCCTGCCATGGGCAGGGACACCTTCCGCTGGACCAGCTTACTCAGACCCCCATCTAACCTGGCCTTGAACNGTCACTCTGGATCACCCTTTCTGTCACATGTGTCACCCACAGCACTCAGCTTGGTGTCATCTGAAAGCTCTCGGAGTGTGCATTCGATCCCTTTGTCTGTGTCAATGAAAATATGAAATAACACTGGTCCCACAACAGAGCCCTGAGGGACACCACAGGTCACTGATGTCCCTAAGGACTCTGTTGGCTGCCACCCTCTGGATGGCACTGTCTAACCAATTTCTTATCCATCTAACAGTCCACCCATCAAACCCATGTCTCTGCAATTTAAGAGAAGGATACTGTCAGGGACCACACAAACCAGCAAAAGTACTTGTGTGTTTGTACCTACTCTGAATTCATTTTAATTAATGACTCACCTCCATCGTGGTAAGAATCCATGTGACTGTCAGCAGAAACACAGCTAAATTAGACCAGACTTGTTTCCAAGAGTGGGCAGAGGGAACAAATTCCTGATTATAAGGCTTTGCAGGAACTGGATCCCAGCTGAGACTACATGGAGGTGTGCAGCAGGAGGGTAATGAAGAAGATATCGAATCAAACACTCTCTCAAGCACAGGAGGAGAGGTAGAAGGCTGCATTTTTGTAATACTGTTGGTAAATATATTTTCAATTTTGCTAGAATATTCTGCACCACTTCTGCCAAATTCTTTTTATAAATTAATTATTTCTTACAACTACTATGTCAATGAATTTTTTATATATTCAGTAAAACTGTATATAACCCATACAGAAGAAATCTGTCATGACTTAGGCTTTTCTGGTGATTTCTGAATCATGAGCCAAGGCATTTATTGTAGAAAAAACACAACCGTACTTTAAAGACTAGAAGTGACCATCATGCCTATACAAATTCTTCCAGTTGTTTCTTATCTTCATGGTTAATAACGTATGTATTTTTCCCAGTCTTAGGTTATTTAAGTTTGAATTTTAGCCATTGAACCTCTTTGTACTTCTTTAGTCTAGTTAATTCAAGCATCCTGTTCCATTAGAAATCTTCCAAATTACTGATGAGTCTACTAAATTACCTTTTTAACCTTCTTCTGGATAAACTAGTAGAACAGTAAATGTTAAGAACGCATGTAGGTTGGCCAGATGGCTTAAGGGAGATATAACTCCACCTTCATGTCTCTCATTAGCTCTACTCTGTATAATGTAAATTATCTAATCAGATGAAGTGGTCCAGAATTGCATGGTTCTCCCATTCAGACATTATCTAAATGCATGCAGCTCAGAGTAATTTAATGTATCTAATGCATTTCATCTAAAATGCTCTACAATTTTAATAGTTTTTTTCATTACCTCTGAAGCTCTGTTGTCTTCAAATGATTTTTAAATTAAACCAACTTAAAAACAAGATTATCTCATCTACTGTCATTTCATCTATAATGGTATCTGGAAATCAACCTCACCCTTGATTTGTGACCAATAGGCTACCATGGGAAGTCAAAGTAAAATGAGAAGTCCAATTATGATAGAGTTAGGTTCTTTTAACTGTAGATTGTAATTCTGTGATGTGCTCCCTCATGCTTTTGACAGTTTGTTATTCATATTCCTGTATGATCATTTCTTAAAACACAGCCTTGCTTCATTTTGAGTTTTCACTGACTGATTTAATGCTTCTCCAGAAGGAGAATGCCATGTCAATAGACAGTATGAAGTAACAAATACTGCTAAACTGAGATAGGGATGTGCACCTAATCCTTAGGAGACAGTGACTTGCCTTTTCCTCAGTCTCCATGGTCAGTTTTCTTGGTTCTATGGAAGGTGCAAATGTTCTGAGAAACAAAAGATTTGTTTACTCAGAATCACCAGGAAATTGCAATCCTGATGAACCCAAGTGCACAGGTAACTGATTTTGTGGTTGAAACATATCTGAGTTGTGGAAAAGCAGATTGCATTCAAAGTGCTGGGAGCAGAGAAGGGTGGAATGGTTAAAAAACATGCAGGTACTGTTAATGGTCTCTAAATGCAAAGGTCCTAGTAAATGTAACATGCATATGTATATTACAGTTTACTGAGGAAAGTTAAATCCCTCTGTTCAATGGGAAATATACTGTGTTTTTCTTATGTATCTTCTTTGGTTTGTTTGGTTTTACTCCACAATCCCTCCTCAGGTATATTTTGTTAGAGGGGAGGACATAGAAGGACAGTTATTATTCATTAGTTTATGATTAATAACAGCAGTTTAATGGAGGGAAAAACAACAACAAAAATGAGGTGGAACAATGATTGCTACTTCCTAACCACAAGTTAGATGGTCTGTACTGGACTTTTAAGAAGCTTTGTCAACAAATACTGCATCATGAATTATTCATTTTATCAGCTCTATTAATTCCATTACAACGGTAAGACATCCCTAGGGACTGATACTCAATTCTCCTTCTGTCTGCTGGCATCACAAGGAAATCTAGAGGAGAGACTGAAAATGGCCCTACCATTCATCACATTTTGTTTGGCACGTTCAGAAGAGCACATTATTTATACATGAAGATTAAATATGCATTTATTTGTCACAAGCAAGGATAAAATGATTAATATGACTTCTGAAAAACAAAAAGAGTTTACAAGGGAAATGACCAATCCAGAATTACAAAGTTACAATTAACTTTTCAGTAATACAACAAAATGATAGTATAATGGATAATTTTACTGCATAACTGAAGAGATGGTGGGTTTGCAACACAGAGCCTCTTCAGATCAAAGTGTGATAATGCATTAAGACATTATAACAGATAAAAAGCCTCAAGAAATATAGCCACATCTTACATTAGTAATTTGTTTTTTTAATCAAAGTGTATTTTAAAAATATTTGTATTCACCTGCCGTTTGCAAGACAGGAAGAATCTGAAAAAAAGTTAGTGATATCATAACAAGCAAGGATGAGTCACTTGTACAAATAATCCTTAAGGAAGTCACTGCTTACTAAAACACCTGTGGAGATCTCTTTTCCAGACACCATGGAAAAGAGAAATGAAGTAGATGAGACTGGAGGTGAGAGGTAGCAGTTAATGTAGGGATATTTTCTAGATCTGAAAGAGCATATTCTATAATTCAGCTGCATTTCTCGAGCTATCAATTAAAACAGGTCTATAAAGAGAGATTTTGGAGAGTGGAAGACTGACCATAAGAGGAGAGCGATGATGTGGTGAGGTCTGCGTGGCAGTGTCCTCCACTGCAGATTCCATGCTTGGATCACTGGAGACACTTCATCCCTCCTGCATGGAGCACCATGGGTGAATAGAGTGCTCCCAGTGCCAATTCCATACCACTCTGGGTAGATGTACCAGGTTAAGAAAAGAAAATCACTGGTAATTAAGTATATTTAGTTGACTGACACTATTTCTTTCTCCGCACAAAACTAGTTCCCTATCACCATATAAAGCTAGAGACAGACTGCAGATACAAGTTAGAAGAATAACTGTATGATTGAAAAAAACATTAAAAAAAAATCAAATTTCTTTTGTTTCCTTTAAGTCCAGCTTTGAGTTTAGCACAGGAGCACAAGTTTAAGAGTATAAATTTAACACATTGATTTAAGCACAAACAGGTCTCAGAAAAAAAGCATTTTATGGAGTGTGGGTGCCCAGAGGCTCTCAGGGGCTGTTTTGTGACCTCTCTGAGCCTTCCCTTTGCTCAATCCACAAGGCCTGGCACACTGTGGGTAAGGAACTATTATTTCAACACTGGGGCTCTACCACACGTGCCCAAAAAAAGGGTATTTAGATGCTGAAATAGAATTGACAAAGTTCAGTACTTCAAGACAGTTATGAGAAACTGGCAATGTTAAGAATTTGGAGCTCAAACACCTAGAGCTTACATGTTACCTAAGGCACTGGAGAGTAATGGCAGTCACACAAAATGTAGCAGTGAGGGGCTTCCCTCATTTATGTTAAGAAAGGATTTGCAGTGGTATTTTAATTTGTCCTTCTAAACAGTAAATTTCCTGAAATGCAAATATCAGGAATCTTGGGCAGTATTCTTCTAAGAGGAAATCTCTCAAAACAGATCTCCCTGATTCCCATTGGGAATCTGAGCCACAGGTATCTTCTGCAAATTTGGCACAATTCATTCTGGAGATATTGACCAGAGTAAGTCAATGTTATCATGTCCTCCTAGCATAGCTGCACTCCTATGTCTGTGACATAAAGAAAGGAGAGAAAAGTGAAATGAAGACTTCAGTGGGCTATTCTACTTCTGCAGAAAAATCTCTCTTGCCTCATAGGTCCTCGTGTATTTCTACCCTCAGGTAGATGAGCTGCATAATTCAAAAATATGGCTGTACATACACTCAGTTCTCAAAACTGATGAGAATTATAAGCGTAAAGAGCACAGAACCATAGTCATAAAATCCAAAGAAAATGAAGCGTTTCCTAGACCTAGTTACTTGTCTAAATATAATTCATTCAATATAGTTCATCAACTTTAACTGTATCTACTTGTTCACATTATGAAGGTCAAACACAAAAATGGATTTGAACTCCAGGCACTTATATATCACTAGGTACCAATCCTACATATCAATGGCTTGTATAGTGAACAAAAATAAACACTTCACTGACTTGATAAGCTGTGGAACAGACAGTGTGGAAAAGATGTAAATAATTAGTGACACACCATATATGAGAGACCTGGAAGAAGGTCAAGAAATCATGCCATGAGAAAGACTCAGACATGCATTTAACACAAGAGCTCTCTCTAGGTTATCATGGTTGCATTATTTTATTAGTGTTGTTAAGCAGAAAAGTAATATGATTTGATAAAGCAAAGCCGAGTAGCATATTTTCTTTTCACTGCCTGAGCATTCATTTCAAAGACTTAAATGCATAAAGTCAAAGAGTTTTTTGGTTCGTGTTTTCTTTTGCAGTCTTCAAACATCAGACAGTTTAGTACAGAGTCACTGCACAGTGGGACAGAGATCAGACATTTTAGGGTAGCACTGAGAGATGACCCTTGCCATTTTTTGTAATGGCAATTTGGTAGGATAGTCAATAGAACATTTATTTTTAATGATATTACTAGTTGCTGAACTTATGCTCAGCACGTTGGGTGATCCTGGAGAGACTTTGAACATAATTTTGCAAATTGTGCAATAAAGTATGTTACTTTAATCTCTGTGTTAAGGACAGACAGTCTTTTCAGGTAATCTAAGAACCATTATAGACTTTCTCTCAGCTAAATGTACAAGGCAACCTGAGCCTGTTTTGCAGGTTAAGCAAAACTTGGCTTGGAGGCCACCAGCAAATGCAGCAGACACAATTCAAGTTTTAGCAAAATGTGCTTGTGGTTCAAAAATAACTGTGGAAAAGGCTCATTCAGTAAGTTATGACCTTGATTCTGTTGATATTTTTGTACATCCCTAACTCATGCATATGGATAATCCTCCAGACCACAACAGCATATTCATAGAGTCAGCAAGTATTGGAATAAAGAGTTCAGTCCTACTTTTAGGAGTAATGGTTATTGATCATATTATGATATTCAATTGTTTATTAAAACTCTTAGAGATATATCTGATTAAAAATAAGTAAAAGAAACCTACTGAGATTTTGATTTCCCTTATTAAAATATTATTACTTGCATATAACATGCATCAAAGGAGATACATGAGTCCCTGGAAATAATCATGTGAAGTCATGAGTTAATAGTAGTAATGAGGTAGAAAAAACATTTATCTTTTTAACACAATCATGGATTGGGTTTGAAATGCTTGTAAAATAGATGGTAGGATGTTTTGACTACCAGTTATTAGATATTTCATCACCAAGTTCAGTTGCCAGGCTTTTTCGTTATATTGCACAGTTAATGGCTGATGTAATTGGTGATGCTGCAGTATAAGGTTGACAGAAATGCAACATTAAATCAAAAAAATAAGTTATTTGAACAACACTGAGAAAATTATTTTGGATACAATATACTAATGCGCATTACAGTCATTTCAAGGCCAGAAATGATGCATTGTAGGTTGTTGTTTGTGTGTTTGTTTTACGAGGAAGAGATATTTTCCATTTTATAAGGATTCTAAAAAATGGCATTTCTCTCTGTTCTTGTCAAGACAGAGAACAAGTAAAGATGACAATAATTGCTACCATGTGTTTTGGAATTACGTATGCTTAGCATACCTGGCTTGCCTCATTACAAAATGTATTAGGCTTGTGGCTAATTCCTGAAGAGCAGTTATACACTATTCCTCATCATCCCATCATCAAGAGTAAGGAGAAAGGCTTGTACATTGATGCAGATACACAAATCTCAATGGAAGTTGGGAATTTCACAGATTTTCGAAAGGAAGAAAAAAATAAGAGGAAATTTTCATTTAAATTAATTTTTATTTTCATATTCTGTAATGATACGTAGTAAGGTTGCAGTGACATCATTACAGAGTATAATTACAGAATGATACTGAGGGGTACAGGACATGCTGTGTTGTACAATGCACTGGAGCTCAAACTATTTATATGCTTTTATTATTTCTACAGCCTTAAAAAAAAAGTGGTTTAACTGTGGTTTAGCAGCATTTTATAATTTGGTCTGCACAAAGCAATGTGCTTTGCCCTCTGGCATCTCTCCTCATGGCTGTAGAATGTAGGGCCAGTGTGAGGGCAATCTGGGGAAGGAAAGCAGCATCTTATGGACAGCACTTGCCAATGGCTTTCTGACAAAACTAATTCTGTAAACTCCAGCTAGGCATGCTGAACTTTCACCAAGAGAAGCCATGCTGTTTTCATGATGAGCAGCTAAACACTTTCAGTTTCCAGCAGGTCAGGCTGGGACTATCAATTGTACTGGCAGCTCAGGAGACTTTTTTTTTTTCAGTCCAGGTTCACTGATATGACCATACCATTTTAAGAATTCTAGTTACTGTCAGGATTTCTAAAGTTTTCATGCTTACAGAAACAAATATCAAAATTTGGCAGTTAGAAATATCTGTTTTAGGGCACCTCTGTAAAATATTTATTTATTAATCAAATTCTCGTTTTAAGAGTAATCTCACAATATCTGCTCTCAAGAGACTCTTATAGTCAGTAGGAAACAAAAGAAACCCAAACAATTCTAGAGTACCAATATTCTTATCCTAAAACATGTAAGACAAGACAGAAGATACTCATGCAATATATTTTTCTCACAATTGACCATACAAGAATCTAGACTATCAATTTATAATGGTATTGTGGACATTTAAAGTTAGCGAATTAAATCTCCATTTTATAGGTCAAAATTTCCAAGCAAAAAAAAAAATCTCTTAACTAGAAGTTCCATGTCTTTTATTTCTGTAGGTCTATTTTCCTGTACAACTGTGTGTAGGTGTAGAACCATTTCTTTTTCTCAAATATTTGTTCCTCTAAGTTGATTCCAAAGCTGGATTTTTTTCCCTTGAAATTCTTTACTCTCTTTATTTACTGTAAGGTTTCCTTATTTAAATTTTATTCTGTTCAATTCTGTTTATATTTATATTTAAAATTTGGAAGATCTCAGAAATAATAAGAAAGAAATACCTGCATTACTTCAAAGAGCCCACAAAACATGAGTTCATGCATTCTAAATATGCTTCGTTTCTTTGACAATGAAAATGAAAAGCAACCAAGGGCTTTCTAGACCCATGACATTCTAGTCACGCCTGAATTTAACTTAATTTTGTGAGTTCTGGTTTCCAGAAAGTGTTCCAGAAAGTCCTACCAGTGCCAGAGCTCCTCCAGCCCATCCCATCCCATCAGTCTGGCTTCTCTCAGCAAAGCAGCTGCAGTGTCAGCCACCACTGTAGCTGGAAAGAACAGGGAAAAGAAGATGAGCTGTCCATTTAAATATGAAAACAGCGTTTCCACCACCAATCACAGATATATCCTCTTATCCACGTTCCTACAGAGATGGAAATTAACAGATTGTACCTGGAAAGAAGCACTGGATGAAGAGAAATGGAAAAACGGGGTAATAAATAGAAGAAAACACAGAGAAAAAAAAAAACCACTAACCAAAACAAAACTAAAACAGGATTCCATTAAATAAGATTCAAAGCAATAATGGAAAATGAACAGTGAAGCAAGATATATTAAGCAATAAATAATACAAAATATATCTTAATATACAAATGTAGGACAATAAACTTAACTGTAGCCAGCAGTGACTCGGAAAATTAGATCAGGAGAAAATGACAGTATGACCAATTTCCCAGCTGAAAATTGTGGTCACTGTAGCAACTGGCCTATCCAAATAACATCAAAGTTTTTATTTATGGCCTTCCATTTATTTCCTGAGAGGCCTTTCTTTGAAGACTGTACTTTTTGAAATGACACCGCATGTAACTCTAGTATTTGCTGACACCAAGATGTCATTCTCAGAAACAACACCTCTTTGAGGTGCTGCTTCCATAGTGAGGCAGTGACACGGCATTCCTCCAGTTTCCAAGGGTTAACACCCACAGGTTAAGAGAATGGTTAGCACATAGGCAGTGGCTTTAAATTGTCTTAACACTGCACTGACTTAGTGCAGTTTTAGCAGAGTAATGAGTTACAAATAACACTTGTACACATACACCTTTAATTCAGAGTTCAAGAACTACATGAAATGAGTTTTGTGACCTCGATCCAATTGCTAGAAGCCAAGAGTCCAGATCAATAAAACCGTGGCCTCAGGGGAGAGTAATTAGCACCCTGGCAGAAAGTGCCATCGCGCTTGGCAGGCAGTGAATGGTCAAAAAGCTACATCTCTTCTGTCTCTTCAGAAACATACCATGGGATGAGAATTTTTTACTGCTGTTCCTCAGGTTGAACCTAGGGTTTAGGCTAAGCAAAATAAAGATGTCTTCAGAAATATATATCAAGCATTTTTCTTGGAAATTAGATCTTTACAAGTAGTTATGTCTCATACTTAGTCCAGTTTTAAATGCCCTTATTACCACAATAAGCAGAATAGTATATTTTTACTTCTGATTTCCCACATCACTCTCAGAAGAAAAGACCTGCTTCTTACGATTCATTTTCATTTTGAATTTCTTAATACAAACTAATTATCATCTATCTTTCACCATTCTGTGCAATATGTCTGTTGACTGTCCAAACAAATACACTGAATGATGGCACTTAATGGGACCTTTGCCCACACCATTTGCTTATGAAATCATAAATATTTCCTGGACTGCATTAACAAGAGCAGGAGCCTTTTCAAGCACACACTTGATAATACTAAACAATTCAAGTAATACATTAGGAAATAAGATTTTATCCATAAAACATCCTATTATTTTCTCCATCCCTTCTATTTATCACTCATTAGATCTCATTGAGCTGCTGTGTCCAGTTTGGAGCACCAAGAACAACAAATGTATGTAGAAGCTGAAGAAAAGTAAGAGGAGACATGTCAAACCAATCAATTCTTGAGTACTTGCCATGTGAGGAGAGGCCGAGGGAGCTGGACTTCCTCCTGGAGAAGAGATGGCTGCAGGGAAGAAGCTGGGACAACGAAACAGGCATCAATTGAAACAAGATGCTTAAGGCTACGTATAAGAATAAATTGGTTTTTTGTCTCAAGGACAGTCAAGCATGGGAGTTAACTGTTCTAAACCTCATCCCCGGACGTTTTCAAGACCTGATTGGAGAAAGCTCTAAGCAGCCTGGTCTGCCCCCAGAGCTGGCCCTGCTGGTTTGGGCAGGAGGTGTGACTACAGACCTCCCAAAGTCCCTTCCCCACTGAGTGACTCTGTCATGCTACAGTTGTAACATAGGGATGACTAGGACATTAACTTCAAAAGTGCAGAATTACAGTGCTAATTAGTCCACTGACATTAGCTAATGTGAAGTGCTAAAGTCAGTGGAGTCAAGCTGCTGCAGTCACTGTCATGCTGGTGCTGCCATAGCACCATTTCCCTCTGTTTTGGAAGAGGATTCCTAACCTTGGGAACAAGCAATCCTGAGAGAGAAACAAATCGTATACATTGTCTGCTTCCTGACTTTCCATCCTCTAATCACATCTTGTTTTACTAGGATAAACTGCTGGTATGAAAAAATGAGTGATGCAGGAAAAGTCTTTGTGGCTAATTCTGCATTTCAGTGTTTCTACAAGATCTATGTTTCCTCTGTTACAGCCAAAATCTCATTATGGGTGAAAGCAAACTGCTCATCTTCCTAGAGCTAAGAATATGGTAGCACAATTGGGGCTGTGATGCTCTAATAGTCCAAATCATGCAAGTAAAACGAAAAGGCCTTATTAATAAAACATCAAAATTGAGTGTTTCTAGTATCTGCCCCCTTTCTCTGGAGTTATGCCCACCCTTTTCAGTTCCAGTGTTCAGTTCCAGTGCATTCCAAGGCTGACAGTTTTAGTCTTCTTGAAGACTGAGGATGTTTAGGATGAGTTATGAGTATCCAGAGATCTTCATTGAGAGGAGTGTGTTGCACAGCTGGCAACAGAAGAAACATGCGGGTCTCAGAGCAGCAGTGGAATCTCCAGGCAGGACCGACTAAAAAGCCCTGCCCTTCTTTATTTACTTATTTTTATATGTTTCTAAAGACAATCAAGGTTTGGTGAAAAGGGTCAACACCCCTAAAGGTTTACAGGACAAAGACATGGTCAATCATCTTTCTCCACCCCAGGGAAAGGAATGAAAAACAATTCCACAAGTGCAAAACAATCCCGGCCGGTTAAGGAAAACAAGGACCATGTTTACAGAACAAGCATGGGAAACTGCAGCTACAGTGTTACAACTTATGGGGCCCTGTAAAACCAGGGCGACAGGAGTGTGGTGCTGATAGCAAGATATTTTTCCACCTTAGTGCTGGGGATTTCTTTTAATACATTCTCCATTCCCTACCTGCTCCCTTTCCCCTGCTTCCAGGGAAGAGGTGAAAGCTGCCCCATAGCTCCTCTGCACCCCCAGAGGGCATTTGTCCATCCATCATGGCCAGGGTCTGCCAGCCCCTTCCCCAGTGGCATTCCCAGAACTGGAGCTCAGGCAGGCTGGGCAAGGGGAGCCCAGCTCAGCCCCTCTCAGGGCAAGGACAGCCCCTGGGATCCAACACTGCCTAATTCCTGGCCCCAGGGCCAGAGCTCATCTGCACTCTGTGCAGCAGATACCACGGATTATACTTCCTGACTGGTTTGTATCTGCTAGTAAATAAGGGACTTGAAGAAAACTGCTTAAAATCTTACAACGAAAAGGAACATTTTATTTCTCTTCAGATGTGATATCTTGAACTCTATTCACCTGTCAATAATATGAAGAGGAGTCTTTGCTGACATTCATTTGGAAGACATAAGAGAGAATGAATACTCTATCAGGTGAAGTTGCTAGTAATAACCTGTTTTAATTATGGGGAAGGGAAAGGGAAAGCAGATATTTGAAGTATCATGGTGAACCCTGACAATTTTTAGGACATTATGAGTCAGACTTCGAAACCACTCCCTGACAAAAAGATGAATAAGTTGAAAAATGTTATTAAGATCTCTTCAGAGAATAGATTATGTGGGAACAGATGGTTAGAATGTACCCATGTGAAAATTGTTCAAAGCCATGTGTATCAGGGAGGGGCAAAGATAAAATTATTTCTGGCTGTAGACCATGGATCTTATTATACAGTGACCATGAATCTGACCTGCCAGAAGACAGTCTTCTGCTAGAGGCTATCAAAACTCCATGATAGATTAGTCGTGAACTTTGGGAGAAGAGGTGAGGATCATACCCATGCTGATAAATTAAGTGTGGGTTTGTGATCTAGACTGTGTCCTCTGTGGATGATTGAATACAGAATCAAACAAGAGATGGAAGTGAGTATTTTATCTTCTGAACCATCCTTTTTCTTAATTTCTTTTTTATTTTCCCAGTATTTTGTTCATCAGCTGCTGTTTTGTAAGATTCATGCATGTTTGAACATTTTGAACTATGTTGTATTAATTAAATTTCAACTTTTGAAGTATTAACTAACCAGGCACCTTTCGTGAGTCACTGATTCTTAACTGAACGCTTACTTGATTTTCAGCAGTATGTTTTTTATCTAATTGCATTTATTTAAAAATATGTGAGAAGCCAACTTGCAGTATAAAACATAGAG
Organism: Drymodes brunneopygia; assembly: GCA_013400955.1. Classification (NCBI taxonomy): domain Eukaryota; kingdom Metazoa; phylum Chordata; class Aves; order Passeriformes; family Petroicidae; genus Drymodes; species Drymodes brunneopygia. The sequence continues at coordinate 188,068 of VZTZ01040287.1, forward strand.
GAAAGTCTTTAAAGTAAAAATTTGAGATGGTTCAGTGCAATACTTCTTTTTTTCTTTTTCTTTTTTTTAATTAATCAGTAGGAATCTTGTCAAAAGGCAGGCCAGAAAAGATTTTAATAATTATGATTTATGAAATCAGTTTTAATAATGGATGAATGCTCTTCAAGAAAAAAAAGAAAAAAGAAAGAAAAAGAAAAAAAAAAGAAAGGGGGAGTTAAACCAACATAATTTTAAAGAGAAATACCTTTGATATACGTGAGGATGATATAAGAGTTAAATGAAAGTAAAGATGATTGGTGCATAAGTTTAGAGACATTTTGAATTAATTTGAATAAACACAAGTCAGACATACTTTCCTTAATATTATGGTGCTTGTTATATTGGTTAACTAAGCCTTGTATCTATTTGGAGAGCTTTTAGAATGCGTGTCTTTGACTGTAGATATTAATGAGCTCATTACAGATAACGCAGCTATTCTTGGCCCTCTGTCTAAGCAGGTTAAATGGTGTGACCATTGGTTGCCACCAAATCCTCTGAGCTGTTGTCTAGAGAATGATCTTACCCCTTTCCTTTATTAACTCACACAGTAAAAGAAGTGCCTTTTTTTTTGCAACTGAATAGGAAGCAGTGAGCAGAAGAAAAGACGCTGAGCTTCCATATTTTCATTCATAGATCAGAAATTATTTGCTCAGGCTTCCCCCTAGATTTTCTCAAGTCATGTCCATGGTGACCCAGCCTTCCCCCCACTGGGTAAGCTTGAATCAGGACCAGAGTAGCATTCACAGGCTGCTGTTGCCTTTAACCTTTCTTTATCAAGACTTCAAGCACTGCACAGTTTCAGCTCTCTCTGGTTCCTTGTGTTATAACAGATTGAGCCTCAACAAAGAATCAAGGGTAAGAGTTCAGTTTTAAATTTTGTCATGGTTTTCTAGATGAATTTAAGCAGGTCACTCTTCATTCTGTTTCCATTTTCTTAAAAGAGAAAGAAAAAATAGACTTGCCTCTTTATATAAAGTCCTTTAATATGTATAAATCATAAGTCTCTATAAATCCTAGGTATTACTACTGTCTCCTTTATTCTACTGAAAAATGACTTAGCAAAACACTTGATTCAAGACACAACATCTATAATCTATCTTAGTTTGTATTCAAAACTGGGGAACGTTTCTGTTGTTTTTTTTTTTAATAAAATGAAAGGAAATAAAAAGCTGTTGGTTATGTGTCAGGGTGTGGTGTTTCTAAAGCTAGCTGCAGTGTTTGTCACTGAAGTGTTTCCGTGTGACTCCATTCTGAAATCGCCTTTCTTTTGACTCATTTGTACAAGAGACATCCACAGACATCCACAGGTCATCCACATTGTCTTTAACAAAGTTAATATTTACAGAAGATTTATGCTAAATACTTAAATTGTCATAGATTTCCTCTAAGTCATTCTAAGAGGTTTATTACCTGTTTGAAGACTGACAATGGCACAATAGACTTAAAAGCTACCAAGAAGTGTCTTGTTTTATTGGGTTTGAGCTTGCCAATTATTATTTTTTCTGGCAGTTTACTGACTTGAAAGAAATGTTCATGAATTTTCATTTAAACATTTAACACACAACCCCTTACTTTTAAATGGTTCAACTGATAGTTAAAATTTGTTTCTTAATTCAGATGTTCCAAAATTACCTTGCACAAAAACTACTGAAGGCTTTTAGTAATCCACCAAAAGATCTATAAAAGAACTCTTCCTATTCTGAATTTGTGTTATAGTGAATTTATAGTCGGGGAAAAAACCTTAACAAATAACACAAAAGTGTTTGCTTTGTCATTCATTTATTCTAAGGGCTTCTATTCAATTAGCATAACAATCTATCTATGTAATACTAGGATTTATTTTCATTCACCTGATGTTTTGAAATGAGATACAGTGGAGCCAAACTAATTTCATTATTTTACCAACTGATTGACTTCAATAATTCTTTCTTAGAAAAAAGACACTGAAGTTTGCAATTATATTTAATATATGAATATTTATTGAATTCTCCTGGAATAAACAACATAATGTTTGATAGAAATTGAATAAGTAATTGAATATTAAATATTTCTAATATTTGCTTTAGATTAAACTAGACCTCCCAAGTATTTAGAAAATTTTCATTTCGGGTGGCTGTAACATTTTAATTAGCCTTTTAAACAGACTGATAGATATGTTGCTTTTTCTTTTATTTCTTCAAAATCTTTATTTAGCAATTCGTTGTGTGCTGCAGCTCATCAGCTACAGTTGATGGGTTTGAATATTAATTACATAAAACCAGCTATACATTTATTGCACACAGACACACACATATACAAGCACACATATCGATATAAATTTTATATACTTTAAATCCAATAGTCTGTTCTCATAAACAGTTCTCTGGCACTTTGAGGCATATGATGCATTGAGATAAAGTGTTTAAGAAAGCATCAGAGTGTGGGCTGAGGAGATAAGTCACGTAGTTCAAAAGTTTTCCAAACTTGAGAGTACACAAGAAGAAGCTAATAAAGGTAGGAAAGAGTTGGGTAATTACTAATTAATCAAAATGATAACATGAAAGGAAAAGAAGCATACCTTGATTAATCAACTTTTAATCTCTCCTCCAGCTGCTAAAAGTACAGGAAACAACAGACTAAATGCATCACCATGGCAAATTCACAGCTAAAGGACACTGATATAATTTGACTGCATACTTTATTTAGTTTGTAACTTTACTTACCAAGTAACTGAGTTTAAAAAAAAATCCATCTAGCTACCTGATTAGGCCTAATATTTGCAGTTCTATAAGCACATGTATTATTGCCACATTCCTATTATTTTGGAGTATAATGCTTTAAAAACAATTTAAAACTGTTTGGGGAAAAAAAAAGTATCTCAGTATGGCATTTTAATCCTGAAAAATTCACTTCAAAAACAACTTCCATCTTCTTCTACACACTATGAAATTAAAACAAACCCTTTATTAGCTCAGAAAAAAACATTTTCCTTCTAAAGACAGAAAATGGAACATTTTAGGGATCTTTTTGAAAGATCTGTTTCCTATTTGAAAATCAATCTTCAAAAGCTGGAACAAAGGAACTAAACTCATACAAGATTTGAAAATTTCTTTTATAAGCAAACAGAAATAGATATAACTTCCACCATAACTGCTACTACTGCTGTTCTTTCTCTCAAAACCTGTTCTTCATGACTCATACCTTCATTTAGCTTTTCTTGTATTTTTTTTTTCCATAATTGACCTAGAATCTTGCAATGTCCATTAAAAGGGTAGGTTTCTGTATGGAAATATCATCACTTTTGCTGAGAAGTTTGAGTCTTGCTTAACTGAGAGAACTACTGGACAGAGAGCTTAGACTCTATTAGTTAGATACGCAGAGAAAATTAAATGTTCCTTTCAAACCATAGTTTTCTTTGGGATAGGGATTTTGTATTTTATCTAGCAATTGTTTAAAGTGACCCCACAGCTTTGGTGCAGGAAACAGAAACTTGAGCTTCTCACTTCAAAGCTCAGACAAAAGACACCTCCTCTACAGCTGTTTCTCGCTTAGTCCTTTCTCCTGGCCCTTTCCTGTTGTTTCATACAGTCACAAAATGGTTTGGGTTGAAAGAGACCTTAAAGATCATCTTTACAGGCAGGAACACCTTCCACTAGACCAGGTTGATCAGAGCCCCATCCTACCTGGCTATGAACAATTCCAGGGATGGGGCAGCCACAGCTTCTCTGGGTAACCTGTGCCAGGGCCTCACCACCCTCACAGGGAAGAATTTCTTCCTTAAATCTAATTTAAACCTACCTACTTTCAGTTTGAAGCCATCTTCCCTCTTTCCAAAGCAACAGTTCAACAGGCATTGCAATAACTTTCATCAGCTCCTACAAATCTGATGATGAATACCAAGAAGTTGTCTCTGCAGTGGAATCCTAACTAGCTGTGAATTAATACAAGTAACTTCTCTTATCAAATTATTAAAATGTTCCTTTTGAAGAAGTCACACAGTAATTTATAGAGCTTCAGCTAAGGTACAAATTTTGTTAGTGGCTGAATAGGGTTGTAGTTGAACAATTTTGATTTTCTTTTTCAAACATCATACTGCTACAGCATTCATTTCCTTTAAAATAGAAACCCACCACCCTAATTTACAATTCACATTTAGGCTGTAAGTAATCTTTCAAATATGAAATCATAATATCAGTCCACTCTATAATGAAATATCTGCAGGGTCAATAAGGCATAGCTGTTTTGAGAACAGGGGCTTACCATGATGAGTCACTGGCTTTGATAAGGATGAAGACAAACACAAGTTATTGCCAGCATATATACCCTTCAGATAAGATATTTTAAAAATAAAGAAAAAAATATTAATTAGAAACTTTAAAGAGAATTTAAAAATAAAGACCACATTAAAAAAAAAAAATCGCATTTTGAAGACTGCTTAACTACCCACAAACCGTGTTAATCTATATTTCCATTTTCTGCTTGTGTGATGCTGAATTCTTAGAACATCAGGTACTATTATATAATCGGTCTGTTCTACCAAATTACTACTAGCAAGGTCAGCACCTGCATATAAAGTTGGTGTTTATATAATTTAACAGTGTTTAAACAGTACTGCTCAGATGTTCAACCCCAGAAAAAGCCCTTGATGATCAGATGATCAAAACATTTTCACTTCAATTAGTTGTTATTGCTATATATATATGTATATTTAGAGGTATGTAATCCATATATCTTCTTTTGGCAAACATAAACTATTTGACAGGAAAACAAGCTTTCTGGTAAGATATTAGAAATGTTTTGAAGCTGTGAACTATATCTGCAAATCACATTTTAGATGGCTTGTGATCCTAAGTATAGGTTGATTATAGTGCTTTTTAAAAGATTATGTGGTTCAAAAAGCTTTTTCCCAGCTACTAATTTTCAATTTTCAAAACAAAACATTTTCTGCTGTTCATGAATGTTCTATATTCTATGAACAATATACGAACATGTACCCTCCTACATTTTAACCAACTTTCAAATGGATATAAGCCACTTCTTCACTGTTTGGAAACATAAATCAGAGATTACACAGCTTCCCCCATCTCTGAAAAATATTTTTTCATAAGATATTCACTTATTCACTGGTCTAAGCCTGACTTTTAATATTATTTCTACATACTTGTAGGGGTTTTAATTATAAATCAGAGTAAGAATGTAGTAATATACTGTTGAAAACGTTATTTCTGTACTTCCCTAATAATATTGTTCTACTGTTTCCAACTGATAAATTGTATTAATACTTCAAAAGAAGCACTGATGAGAGAAAGAGTACCTGGATTTCTTTCAGGTAAAGTGCTGGATCTCTGTGAGCTAAAACCACCATAACACAACACATTAATTATCATCAAGGTGGTATTTTCTTGCAGCAGCCAGTTTCTTTATTGATTGCAAAACAAGTTTCAGGCATTCAGGTCTTAAGGAAAGCCATTTTTAATTTCTAAATTTTTGTTAAATGAGCAACTTTTCCTACAGATAGGAGAATAAAGCTCTCTCACACACACAGTGTAGCTGATCCTTAGCAACAAGACTCAACTCACCCAAATGGCACAAAAACTGCCATGTAAAATTATCTATGTAGTCAAAAACATTATTTTTGAGTGCTAAGCTAAAATATAGAAATTGTCTTCGTATGAATTACTGTTTTGGGTAACTTTCTCTTTCTTCTGCCATGCTTCTATTTGCTTTTTCAATCAGTGACCAGTGACCAGTTACCTTATAAGGTCTAGGATTTTTTTTGCAGAATGATTATATTGATAATGGAACTAAAGATTAAAGATTATAGCAGAAGTAAAAAAGGGAAGAGTTTTGATGGAAGAAAAAAAAAAGCCAATCCAGTAAAAATCATTACATGTTCAATCAATTGCTATTATTTCTGACCTGGGCCCTAGTTTCATACTCAGGATTATTGGATACCTCTACTGTCAATATTGGAAGTGATAATTGACTTTGGTCCCTTTTAGTGTGCTTTCAGAGGGCTGCAAATTCCTTTTTAGTTTGAAATTTATCCTCAAACATAGAAAATGGAGAGCTACCAAATTCCTCTAGACAATGCTTCAAAATATTCAGTTTTTAAAACATAAGGAAGAAAGAAAGAAAGGAAGAAAAATGTTTAATGAAAAATTATAATCATCTCATAAACAACGTGTTTATACAAGGTAACCCTGATTTATATGAGTAATTTTACATTTTACAGATAAATAACTATTGCTTTTATATTATACAAATATGTGTTTCTTATATTTATAGTTGATATTAAATTTATTCTCTCCATGCTTCCCCTTCAGCAAGTCAGAGTAGCAATTGGTTTCACTGGGTTGATTCAAGTAAGGATATAATTTACAGATTCTGGCATTAATCAGTCATCTTTTGTAGTCGCAGATATGAAAGGGACTCTCAGCAAAAATCTCCCCTGCCTGGGGAGTTCTACAACATGCTTTACATTTTCTATGCAACAGGAATAAAGATCTCTTATGCAAAAATTTTGGCTAAAATCTCTCCCAGTGCCAAGGACTTTCTGTTGTCCTATGTAGGCTGGTTTTCTTGGGTCATGACTTGGTCCAGTCATGATTCTGTGGAGCTGGATTTTCTTATTCTCTTTTTCATCATTTGTGACTTGATTAGCTTTGTTTGGGCCCTCCCTCTGTTCATTGTTCTCCACATGAAGTGCAGTTTTGCAAATCCTATCACAGCAGGAGGCCTTAGAAGCACAGCTGAAGTGCCTTCTCCTGAGCAGGCTGCAGGGGCCAAGAGCACCCCAGCCGGGCTGTCTGACCTGTCTCCCTCTTTGCCTGTAGACTGTGAAAAATTCCCTGATAAAACCCTGTGCTGGTTCCCCCTCAAAGCTGGAAAGACACACTGCTTATTCCCATGCATTCTTTTCCCTGATGTATGGTTTCAGTAAGGTAGAAAGACAAATGAAGCATGGTATGGAAATTGGGGTGTGGTTCCCCTGGGAAGATGGGTAGAAACCTCAAGGTCTGGTATTCCAGTGTCACCCTGGTTTTACAGGGCCCCATAAGTTGTAACACTGTAGCTGTAGTTTCCCATGCTTGTTTTGTAAACATGGTCCTTGTTTTCCTTAACTGGCCGGGATTGTTTTGCACTTGTGGAATTGTTTTTCATTCCTTTCCCTGGGGTGGAAAAAGATGATTGACCATGTCTTTGTTCTGTAAACCTTCAGGGGTGTTGACCCCTTTCACCAATCTTTGACTGTCCTTAGAACCCTATAAAAATAAGTAAATAAAGAAGGGCAGGGCTTTTTGGTCGGTCCTGCCTGGAGATTCCACTGCTGCTCTGGGACCCGCGTGTTTCTTCTGTTGCCAGCTGTGCAACATTCCAGCATGTAGGAAGTTGATGCACCTAAACCTGTACAGAATGGCCCTAGCATGTATCAGATATTTGCAGATGGTTTCAACCTGCAGCTAAGGGCACCTGGCCAACCTCCAGATAAAGATCATTAGAGGCTCAGTACATGACTCTCCTCAGGTAGCCAAACCTCATTGTTTTCCCATTTCAGCAGGAGGCTTCACCTATCCAACCTTCATTTGTGAAGATGTCCAAGCTGGGTGCACACATCAGGCCACACTTTATTATGTGAATAAAGGCAGGGAAATATTACTACAATGATAAGAAAATAATCCAAGACTGTACGTGTTTTCTCTAATTCCTCTAACACTGCAACTTCAGTGTTGTCTTGATGAAAGTGTTCTTGTAAATATTTGATATATACCTGTGCAGTTTATGCAAATGTGCATCTCTAAAAATTCACAGTAAAATATTAACTACACAGATTTCACACATTCAATAGGTAGGATATTGAAATAATTTTTCTAATATCCCTAAATTTTACATTTATACTTATGGAACATAGGTCTGGTGTTCTTTCTTAGCCATCTAATCACACTATTCTAATTTGGATTTAGCTAATGAAATATTTTAGTCTGAAGGAAGATATAATAACAACAACATGAAATAAAATCAATTTGTACTTCAAAATCAAAATTACTTTGAGCAAAAAAAAAAAGCTGACCAAATATCACACTCTGAATTTATTTCTCTCATTTACAACCATTGATTGAAAATAAAAGATCAATTTAAGAATAAATTATGAAAGATTTTAACTATCCCCGTTCATTTTTATTGCATTCATTCTTCTTGTTTGGTTTGTGGAAGGATTTTTCCTAGCTGTTTAATCAGAAAAGATGATTCCTTCAGGAATTTTTCATTGACCCTGTGGGCTCATTAAGGTCAAATAGCAAATGTCATTGTTTATATTCCTCACCAGCATTATTTACTTGACAATATTTACTTGCTAAGCAATCTAGATTTCTGACCTGTACTGAAATCAATTACTTAAAAAGCAAGGATGCTATTGCTCCTGGAGATGCAGATTTAAAAAATAAAAAAAGAGAAAGAATCAGTCCACCTACCTGGCCATGCTGTATGTCATGCCATTATAGACAGTACATGAATTGTTTGGGATATGAGACAGGAGGTCAAAGCCCCCTCCATGGGGATTGGTTCATGCCTTGGCCAAGCTGTTCCCAGTGCCACAGTAACACCTGGAGAACCTCCTCTTCCTCAGTGCTGCAGAGTCATTCTCTGCTGCTGACATGCAGAACCCAGCACAGCTAATTTGGGGTCCTGACACAGCAGAGTTTATGAGTATTTACCTTAGATTGACGCCTAATTGTGTTAAGTATCTACTTAATAGTTAGTACACAGGTATTTTATTTGCTCTTCTCATTTTGAATAAGACACTGCAAACACCGTTTTTTTGTTGAGAGTTTGTAAAGTCTTTTTTAATTAATGAGCAATTTATATCCAACAGGATTATAATACCTGTTACTATACTGTGTCTTACACTCAGAATTTTGTGGTTTTCCTTTTTTGAAACATGTGTGTTCTGAATATTTTTTGGATACAGTAGAAAAAGCAGTTTCAATTGAAAGAGACAGTGTCAAGGGGACAAGACATCCTCCTAGTCCTGATAATTATTGATCCATAGACTGTGTATATAACAAGATCCGTTGAAGGGATTGAATATTCCAAAAAGGAAAGCAACTTTGCTGCTCTCAGGTCATTTTATTCTGCCAAACCATTGCCTATCTCATAGATTCTGACAACAGGTACTGTGCCAAAAATGCCATAATTAAGTGAGAAAAACAGGTGTAAATTCACTTTGTCATCTTCTTTAGGTCTGATGAACAATCTGTGGAAAGAGAGATTTGGATGAAATTTCAGCTGACATGGAATGTCTTACTCTTTCTTAACTCTGAAATGTATTTACATCAACTTCATAAATATCCAAAACAAACAAAAAATGCTAACAAGCATTTGCAACTGTGCACTGAAGCCATCCAACTTAACTGTGGTCTGACCCTTCCATGTAGAACCTCTCACTGAAATACAGGTGCCAATTTCCAATAGTTTATTCCATAACACAACTTACCCCATGTATACATTCTTTTTCAATGAGAGAAATATATGAAAAATCAGTAGATATGCAGAACAAATTCTTCAGTTCAGCAAACAAATGAGCTCATTACTTTGGGTGGGAGCTGTCTGCAGCAAATACAGAGTCTGGTTTTGATGACTACTAAAGTGAGTAGAAATATCGTTATGATATTTCCTGTCTTCTATACCATACATCTCTTTTGCCCCTGTGACTATGTAAAATGGTACCAATCTTTTAGCAGTAATAATGCAAAGAAATAGCATGAACAGCTTTATGCTAAGAATGATCAGGGATACAGACAAAAGCACTTCAGAATATCATAAACACCTTTCTCAGCTGTGCTTTCACACAAATGTTTAAAAAAATATTCCCAAACCCTATATTTCTGTTTTACAGATCCTAAAAGACAGCCTCACTGCATCTCTATTTAGAAGTCATCTCTCCAAGCATGACCTTCAAGAGATTTTTTGTGTGAATGATATCAAGGCCTATATCTAGTGTTCTGAGGTTACCACTATTAAAAATTTATATACCATAGTTAACACTCAGAGAAGTGGAGAATGTTCCTTACTTACCTTTTTGTCAGGGAGAAATTCCAGTACACTCTGCAGTCAATTAACAGTTAAACCTACCTGGCTCTTTCCACATAGGATTGAATTTTCTAATGATGGCAAGGGACTGAAACTGTGACTGCAGCAGAGCAGTGCAGGAGAGAAGAGATAATGCTCTATCAAATCACTTTCAGTGTTGGAGATTATAGGAACACCCAGGGCTGAACTTCCATTCAGCAGAAGTCGTCCAAGAAAAAAGGATATAATGAGAGACTTCATCTTGGAGCAGTATGCTTCTCAGCAAGAAAAGACTGAAATTTATCTAACAGACTGCTGCTTATTTCCTGGGAGATGTTTGAATTGACTTTAGAGATAGCTGACTTGTTATTCCACTGGCAGGGGAGAACAGAGAAAACAAAATGAAACCAAGCTAGAGTGAGAGCTAAAGGAGAAGGAATGCTATACTTAGGGGTTTTTTCTCGTCTGCCTCAAAAGAAAGCAATTGCTTTTTACTTTTCCCCAGTCTTTGTATTTTATTACAATAAACTTATTTTGTTTCACTTAAAAGTTCACCTAATATTGCCAGACTCTCCATCACCAAACAACCCAGGGCTGAAACAGGGCATGGATTCTCAGCTGTGACAATCTGAATCTCAGGACTGAGTCTTCTGTAAGTGTCTTGGTCTGCACCCACCAGAAGGCAAAGATGTGAATCTTTGACCTGACGGCAAAAGGGGTGGGACAAAGATATGAGTGTACCCCTGGCAAGTGTAAACTGGAGTGCTTTTGAGGCCTTTGAGACTGTTTGCATCATCTCTGTGTTCATCACCCCTGCCTCAGCAGGAAAGGATGTGAGCAAGAGAGTGGCAATAAAAATACTTTCTAGAAACATGGGAACTAAGAATACATTTAGAGGAGGCTGGATAATATTTATACAAACCACAGCAACAGTGCCAAGATGTAAATAATAGACACAAAATAATAATGACTACTGATGCTCCTATGGACAGCGAAGGTAACACAAAGGCCCACATAACCACCAAAAACTGAGTTAAGTTTTACACGTTTTCAGAGAATGCTAGTTAATCTCCCCAAGATTCTGGAAATGTAGCCTGGCTGGTGTAGGTGAGCAGCTGATGGCACTGTAAGGAATCAGGGATCCATCTGCCAGTAGCAGTGTGACTTAGTAGCGGCGCTCATGGCATGAGTTGGAACAAGCCTCTTTTCACAAGATTTAATTTCATAAATTAGCATGCTAGGTATGTTGAGTTGACGATACTTCATGCACATCCCTGAACAAGCAAGCTGGGACAGAAATTGGTTACTCTGGAATCCCTCCCAGTCTTCTCAGGGGCTCTCTACCAACGCCCAGTGGAGGGAACTACAGCAAATGTGCTGACCTTTGACACAAACCCATCTGAGACATCCTGCTCCTGCCCTGTCTGCTGTGGTTCCCTGATGGCTTTGGGTGCCTATTCAGTCCTCTTTGTCTCTACCAAAGTCACCTTACCCTACAAGCCCTTCTCCTTTAACCTGGCATAAGGCTACTACAGACACACTCTGATGGGCCTTTACTCTCAAATTTGTCTCCGACTATATGTTAATGCAAGACTGCAGACAAATGTGCATGGTATCTGTACTTTTGGACTGGCAGAAAACCTTCACTGACAGTACTGCAGTACTGGCTCTGACCACCCACTACACCTAATCTTTATCCAAGCTGAATTAGAAGCACTTTCTGGACAGTCTGACTGCACACCTCTGGAAAGAAGGGCTGTCAGTGTGACAGCTGCCTGCAAAGGGAGGCAGGAAAGTGAATGATGAATCCTGAATATGAGACACTGAATTCTTGAATTCAATTTAACATTTCTGCATGCAGTTTATGGTTTCACTTGCTTTTTAGTGGGATGGTGGTAAAATATTGGGGCTTTTTTATACCCGAATTTTGCTACAACTTTGATTTTGGAAGGCATTACAATCCTGTCTTGACTAAATTTTTAGTTGAACTACTATTTAAAGTAATTGAATATTTGAAGTAGCATTCTGAAATGTATTTGCCTATAATATTCTGAAGTTCAGCTAAATAAATATTTCAGAGTGTTATAAAAGGAGCAGGATTTCAGCTTAAGGAGAGATTATTTACAGATTTTCTATTATTATTATTATTAATTATTTATTATTATTATTATTATTATTATTTTGACACTCTTGCTCTATTCCAAAAACCATTTCACAAAAGTAAAAGCTCAAGTAGATACTTTTTTGGTCTCTGCCTGTTACTGAGTGGAGATGTACTGAGCTATACCAACATAATTCATAGAAATAACTGTTCAGGAAGAATGTTGATAACCTTGTTATTTCTGCTTCTGTTCTTTTACTTGCTTTATGCTGCTTAATAATCCTTGTCATGTTATTTTTCTTTATAAATAAATGTGATAGAACAGAACATATTCCCTTCCATTGGGTGCAACTTTCATATGCAACAAGAAGCCAGAGGGGGAAAAAATAGATCATGCACGTCTCTAAAACTAGAAACTGTTGTAAAATGGAACTTATGTTTCATTCTTGTGTCTCAGTTCTATATTTTGCTGAAGGATAGATTCATGCTATTCCATTTTCTTTCCTTGTTTAATCAGCTATTTTTTAAGACTATCTCTTTCCTGGATATTTTTATTTTCTTCCTTTTAGAGTGGTGTATCAAAGCAGGATGTCAATGCTACTAGTTCCTCAAGGATAACAGTGGCCACCTGGTTGCATTCACTGGCCAATCTACAGTGACTGTCATGGTTCAAAGCAAAGTGAACAGAATGATCAGTGAATCAAGCAATTCACTTTAGTGATAGTGTTGCTCTGCTGGGTAAATACTCATATATCTCTTCGAGAATTTGAAATTCAAAATGTATATAGGTTTTATTTCCTAAAACTCTGAGGACAACAGAGTATTAAATGCCTTGTGCATACACCCATTGCCTATATGTTCATGTGTGGCTCATGTGTCAAATATGAACATTTTCTAGTTGATGTGAGTGCCAAACTAGGTCATGCAGCTTGCTTATGCAAACTTCTTATATGGACTAAAACTGGGAGCGAAATTGAGACCTTTTAAAAGTATTTGTTTAAAAAAAATATGTAGATAAACATTACTATCTTTTTCCTTATTGGGGAAGTTGCCTACTTGTAAACACATCTGCACAGTCTGATACTTACATTAGAGCTTTCTGCTTTCCTGTTTCCAGTACTGGGGTTGAAATTAAGGAGAAAAATCCTTACAATGACAGAGTTCACAAAGCCAAGAACTTATTAAATGCCCTTTCAGAAAGGGCAACCTTTTGGAAGAAGTTCTAGAGAAACAGAAATATTCAATCAGTTTCTTACAAATAATGTACTAAAAATTATTCATTGATCAAAATAATAGCAAACAGATAGTCTGTTGTTGGCCTGGAGTGTTTGGTTGCTGTGTCATTCCTACTTTTGTACTTCTGTTTCGGGAGAATGCACAACAAAAATGAGAGGAGAGTGCTGAATCTACCAGAATGTTGGGAGATGCAATTCCAGAAAGGAGGACTTACTTTCAGCATCACATTCCAGCACAGCAGGATCATCCACAATATATGGTACAGTTGCACTGATACACAGTTTTGTCACTGAGGCTGGTGCTGGATCTTCTCTGTTCCAATGGGGAAGTTAATTACTTTTATCAAAATTAATCTAAATTTGCATTAATGCAAGGGTTAGGATGAAGGTTAAATAAAGCTTCAAATTATCTCATCTTAAACTTGTCAGACTAGACAAGTCTTAACCACTGAAGTGATGATTGATTCATATGAAAGCAAAAGCTGCTGCTCTCTCAATATTGCTGAGGCTGCAGGGCACATGTGGAGACCCTCTAGTCAACCCCCTCCTCTAAGGAGCCAGAGCAGGGCACTCCAGTAGTGTTTTCAGTCTCTCCAGTCTCTCTGAGGAACATGCTCCATTGGTCAAACACCCTCACAGTTAATATTTCCTTATGTATAAGTGGCTCTTCTGTGTTTCAGTGTATTTTCTGTACTTCCTCTGTGAGGTATTTATGCACATTGATAGCATCCCCCCTAAGCCTTCTGTGTTCCTCATGTGTCATGTGCTTCAAGCCCTTAATCACTGAGCAGCTGTTTACAAGAATTACCCCACTATCTCCCTGTCTTTTGTAGAGAGGAGCCCGGCACTGGGCCAGCACTCCAGGTTTGTCTCACCAGGTTTGGGGTGAGGGAAGGACCATCTCTGTCAGTCTGCTGGTGAAACTCTGTCTAATAGACCCTGGCAGACTGCTGACCTTGATCCCTGCTGGATCACAGGTAACTTGGGGTCCATGAGGGGCCCAGGTGCAGGACTTTGCATTTTTCTTTGCTGTAATTTATGAGATTCCTGTCTGCCCATTTCTCCACCCTGACAAGATTCCCGTGAAGAGCAACACAGCCTTCTGGTCCATTAACCAGCTTTCTGCAAACGTGCTGAAGGTGGATTCTGTATTTTCCTGCAGGTCATTAACTGAGATGTTGAACCACGCTGGTCTCGGTATCACTCTGTGACATCCACACCAAGGACTGTGCTTTCCCTAGCCCCATTCCTGCATGGCTGGACTCTGACTCTGTGTTCTTCCTGGATCACTTTTCCCTGCTTCCACTTACTGTATGCTTTTTTTCCGTGTTTGAGTTTTGTCAAAAGCTACTTGTTCATCTCTGCAGATCCTCCACCACCTTTATTTGGCTTCCTGCACATAGGGAAGAACATGGACTGTCCTAGAGCTCAGAGGAGGTGATCCTGGAAAATCAACAAGATGTAATTATAAGTATTTGGTGTCTAATATCCTGGTCTAAAGACATACCTAAAATTATCTTTGCATTATGTGTTTTAAGCAGTGAAGAAAGAAGATTAGATTATTTTACTTAATTAATAGTGATTGGCACAATAATTCTCTGCAGTATTTCCTAGGTTTTTTTTTCATTAGAATTCCCACTTAAAGGGGCAAAAATTGTGGTCATTTTATTAAATGGTAGTTACTATCATTATCTGACCTTTGAGTTGTTTCTTCATGCTAAATCTAAATCCTCTGGATTTTAAAGGGATTGAATAGGCTAACTGAACACTTATGCTTACCTTTGGCCTTAAAAGCTCTCCAAATAAAGTCCCCTTTTTTATATATTCCATGTGCTTATCATTCAGAACTAAAGTAAATGTATTAAATTTACTGAAATGGAATTTTGTGTTTGTTCTCCATAGCAAAAATCTTAGAATTGTGAATAAGTTTGTTATAAACAATGATTTGAAAAGATTAGGCAAAGATTAACCTATTGCATTTTTTGCCTTGTGACTGCCAAAGTATTATAGTTTCATTGTTTTTTTCCTAAAAGAATGAAACTTATGAATGAGCAGAACAGTAAATGATGAATAACAGATCCATAAAATTGTTCATGAATGCTGGGGTTTTTTGCATGCAAAACTAAATATTCATACATTGAAAAGTAATTTCCTAAATATTCATGTTGAACAAAAACTTCTCTGCATGAGTTTTTGCTAGCAATGAATATTAAGGAGCAGGAGCCCGATCTGAAGAAACAGCTGTGCAGAGCTGAAACAAATGTTCACTTAACCCTATTTTTGTAGTACAGCTCAATTTATCAGGAATATTACACTCCTTACTTATTGCTTCGTCAGGATGCACAGAGCTCTTCTATTCCTTCCCCCCAACTCTGCCAGCTACTGTCATAAATCAGTGTTTTAGCTCATGCCCCACATCCTGGTGTTATACAGAACCTGAGGTCTCAGGAAAGCAAGCAGAGGGTAACTAATTTGATTTCCAAACTGTTAGACTGGAATTAGATTAAGCATTCTATAACATCCAGTGGTTTTCATTTTTTGTCACAATCATTAAAGACAAAGTTCCTCAGTGCAGTGCTACTGATTTACAGGATTGAAACATTTTGTCATTTTTGGGAAGTTTGAATTTGTGAAGTCAGACTCTTGGTGTTACAGAGAAAGGGATTAATGCTGTCAGGCTAGGTGCATTACAACGTTGATCCTCCAAGAGCTACATTTGATTTGGCTGAGTGACTTCAGCAATTTCACATGGAACATGACCTTACAAAAAGAATAAAGCCAGTCAGTGAATGAATAAATAGATAGCCCAGGTAGTAAATGTGCAAAAAAACCAAAGGAGGAGTAGATAATCAAAAGAATAATTGTACCTTCTTACTAGTGAAATACCTGGTGGTCTTGAATAAAGAAAAAAATTGTAAAATCTTTTTTTCTGAGTTTGAAAAGAGTATTCTAAGACTTCTCCCTTAGCCATCTGTCATAGTTTAACCCCAGCCAGCAACCAAGTCCCACACAGATACTCACTCCCCACTAGTGGGATGGGGGAGAGAACTGGGGGTGGGTAAAAGTGAGAAAACTCACGGGTTGAGATAAAGACATTTTAATAGGGAAATCAAAAGCCTCGCTCAAAAGCAAAGTAAAACAATTCATTCATCCCTTCCCATGGGCAGGTAGGTGTTCAGCCATCCTCACCCATCCCCAGGAGAGCAGAGCCCCATCACATGTAATGGTGACTTGGGAGGACAAGTGCCATCACTCTGAACATCTCCCACCCCCTGTGCACCCTCTCCCACTCACTGCTGGGATGGTGTGAGAGGCAGAAAAGGCTCTGACTCTGTGCAAACACTGCTCAGAGATAATGAGAACATCCCTGAGTTATCAGCACTGTTTCCAGCACTAATCCAAAACAGCCCCAGACCAGCCACTGTGAAAAAAGTTAACTCTACCCCAGGTTAATCCAACACACCATTCAATATATAGAGTTTAAAAAAGGAGGGATCTGCCACAGGCCTATTGATTTGATATGCGACTGAATGCATTTCTTGTAAGTTGATTGGATATCTTAAGTAAAAAAAAAAAAAAATCCTAAATTGCATATAGCTCCATTCTACATGTAGTTTGATTTTAAGCAGTTTCAATGAATGTTAAATATTGCCACCACCAGTTTACAGTCTGCATGAAGTATGTGGTAAATATCTGTAATTTTCAAACGTTCAAATGCCTGTTTTCCTATCAATTACTTCAACAGTAATCAACATAGTCATTTCCATTGGGAACAAACTGCTCTAAAATAAACCCTATATATATACATATGTGAAAATATTTTTATAAATACTGATCATTCAAAGTCATTTCACTCTAGTTCTGCCCAAGGGATCTATTAACAAGAACCTGAGTTACCCCTTCAGGAGTGGGTTGTAATAGATACTTTCAAAGTAGAACTGAGAAGTTATGGTGAGAAGGCTCCTGATGGATCCCTATAGGAGGTTAATAGAGAATCGCAGTTTCTGAGATCCAGCCTAGCTAATTTCCCTAATTAGTCTCCTGATTTCATTATTTTTACAGGCAATCCTCTCAGATATTTCTGGAAGAAAACACTCTTAAGCTAAATATAAGTGCTTTAATTAAAACAAAATAAAAAACAAAGCATAACACTGACACTAGCTTTAGGATTTCTGATAGATTTCAAACACAAACAAAGTATTAAAAAACCTTATATTAAGAGGAATCAAAGATTATCTTACTTCAGATCCTGAAGTGCATAAAATTTTAAAATTAAAAAAAATAGCAAAGAAACCAAATAAAACAACAACAACAACAAAGGATAATGTATCTAATTTTTTAAACTCTGACCCTGAAGTTCTTCAAAACAGGCATTGTGCATTATGAAATGCTTTCTACAAACATTTCCTTTTATGAAATGTTTATTTAACTTATTTGATGAGAGTGCTCAGCATTTTGCCTCTAAAAAGTCTGTTTCATTCTGTAAGTTAAATTTTATATACATAGACTTCTAATATATTTAAAATAATATAAAGAAAAGTAGAGAAAAGGTTAGAAATATACTTTAAAATGACAGAAAAGACTGAAGAAGGTTTATTCTACTATGTCTTCCCCCTTTATGAATACACTCTATTCTGTCTCGACATTTTGTTAAAATTCTACTGAATTATGTAATCCATGTGTTTTTAAATCACATTTCAGTGTTACTATTTCAGCTTGTCCCCTGTCCATAAAATGTACAATTATTTCTTTTATACTTTTCCTTGCAGCAGATTTTTTTTTTAAATTATAATGGACCTTTATAGTATGAAAGAACATTGGCATTTCACAGTCTGAGCAGCTCTGAGAATTTCTTGTGCTTTGCTGAATTACTCTTTCATGGTCCTGGATGGTTAATCTAGAATTTTCAAATAGCTATTTTAAAGTATACAGAAGCAAAAATCCATTTAAGAAAACCAAACTTATTACAATAGAAGAGGACTTCTCATGATTTTTTTGGGGGTGCTTTTAAAATGAGTTATAAGAATTGAGAGTTAGGTCAGATTACTTTTAAGAAAATGCAGATAAAGCCTTCTAGAAACACACTGACATTAATAACTATGAAAGCAATTAAATATTTAATTTACTATTTCACTTTTGAAAATGCCAAGTTCTATTAAATCACTACAAATACAGATTGCATCATACTTTAAACAATGTTCTCTCAGCTGGAGGTTGCTAGCTCTTTGGCAATAAAAAAACCTAGACAAAAATTTTCACTAAAATGTATCCATTACCTTCTTTATAGAAATCAATATTCACATATTCATTACAGAAAATGCTTAAATGTTTTGTGCAAAATAGATAGGAAATATTATGCCTTAAAAATAAGTCAATATTTTTATTTAACTGAAACTGGGTTTCAGTGCAACCTATAAGACTTATGAAAGGGTAAGAAGCTTTGATCTTGCAGACTTCCTGTGGTATGTGCTCTAATCTGTGCTGTCTTTCAACTATAAACAGCCTCATTAAAATATCGGCAGCTAGTGGGTTTGAAAAAGAAATAAAACATACCCAAAACTGATGGAGAGGAAACAATATCAACTAAACAGACAAATTGGGTGGTTTCGTTTTAAAGATTTTGCATACATGTTCTGACAGTATTAACTCCCTTTGTAATTCATTGTGAAGAGTCAACCATCAAAAAGAAAATTGTTTCTCCTTGCTTAGGTGGTGTTAGCATCAAATTAGTGTTAGCACAGAATAAAAAAGAACTTTGTGACAAGCTGCAAGCTCCAAACAAAGCCATTGCTGGAAAATTTAAAAAGGCAGCACGAAATGCAAGCGAAGGTCTCGATCTGTTTAATCATGCCTAAGGGTTGCAAAGTCACCCTAGAGACTGAATGATTGTTTACAAATAGGTTTTGACAGGTAATTTCACTGAATACTCCACCCCCATTTTAACTTTATGGGTCTAGTCCTACATCCAATGGAATAACCTGGCAGTTTGCAGCTGATTACCACGGGAATGTGGTTCACTGGCTTCTGAGAGCAGGGGAAAGTAAGTGGATTTGGCAGCATTTCAAGTTGTTGAACATCACAGACAAGCCGTGGGAACATCAGTCCCTGCTCTCACTTGTTCAGCTTCAGCTGACATGGAATACTCAGTGGATTTGGGAGCGCTGCTTGAGCCTGCCCACGTGTGGACTAAACCTCCAGACTGCAAGAAAAATGAGAAACAAAAACCGAGAGGCCACAGGAAATGTGTCATATCCACGCAGCAGCTTCAATAAAGCAATGCGAATGGCAGGGACGGAACGGACACTGAAAATACATCAGAGGAAGGAAGCACATCCTCAGCCTTTTCTTTCCTGGCCTCTGGGCTGTGTCATGTCAGCCTCCTCCTCGCTGAGTTTCCAAGATGATGTGATGGACTTCTGCTTTTCCAATTACATCCTGTTCCAGGCCAGTTGTACTGAATTACACGCTGGTGGCCAGGAGGCATCGGTGTCTCTGCCGCAAGGGAGACCTCGGTGTTGAGCACCAGACACACCAATCCTCACGCTCCTGCTGCACTCTGTGGAACAGGATTTACATTTCTCTGGATTTGCTGCTACCACCTGCTGTCTCCTCTACAGCTATATAAAAGCTAAGGCACAGGGTTTGGCCTGAAATGTGTCTTTTATCTAGAAAGTCTCTGAATGTGGAAAAAAAAAATGCAATTGGAACAGGCTAGAACCTTCCAAAAGGGAGAATGATATCCTGGATCTTTAAGAAAGTTAATATTGTCTTTTATGTCTTCTAATTAACCGTGAAATTCTGCACCCGTAGCCTAACCAAAATTCTATTGGATTCTATACTTAGTGGCCGCTAAATTACATCTATAATTAATATACACAGAAAATGTGAATAAGATTTAAAATGTCAGCATTTGTTTGAAGTGGCAGAAAATTTAACATGCATTTAAAATTACATTTCTATTCCATTTTATTATAAAGCTATTTGTTTTATTAAAATCTATATGGAGGCTCTATTGAGACAGATATCCTGATTTCACAAGTTTTGACACTAGAGCCTGACTAAAAATCGAAGAGCAAACACTGAATACTTGTTCCTATAGAATTTAGTTTTCAAAACAGTAGTTTGTCTTTTCTGTACTAAATAATTGGAAGAAAAACTTCAGTTTATTTAGTCAGCATGCTTAATACCCAATAAAATACCCCTGATGGACGGGTATCTGGATCCCCCCTGCTCCCTTTGGTTGAATAAAATAAGATTTCAAATTTAATTTTTTTTAAAATTAGAAAAAATAAATTAAATTTAAAAAAAAAATTAATAACAGAAAACATGTTAGTTCAGAACTTCCACTGTTTGAATAGCTTTTTGTGATGGTTTGCTGCAGAACAACTTTGACACGAATACCCACCTCAACCTTTTGATTTCATGCAGTCCTTGTAATGTAGAGTAACAGACACTAATGTTAATTAGGAAAAATATTTTTCATCCTGTGATTGGCCACTGGAAGAGGTTCCTCAGGGAAGTGGTCACAGCACCAAACATGACAGAGTTCAAGAAACATTTGGACAATACTGTCAGGCTCATGGTGGGATTCTTGGGCCAGGTGTTGGACTTTGATGACCCTCATGGGTCCCTTCCACCTCAGGATAGTCTATGACACTGTGATTATTTACTGTGATCCAAAATACATAAATGAAAAAATCCTAATCATTACAGAAGGAGTTAACAGAGGTCGAGGTGACTTTTCTCCCCTATTGGAATTATCAGTATTGGCTGCAAAATTATAATCTTGTTTATATTCAAAGAAATTTTCTGCATAGTCTTATAATTCCCTTCATTCATCATTACTAATCATTAAAACATTAATTGCTGAAAAACTACCCCATATTTTCTGCCGAAACAAAAGCCCTAATATTATATGCCAAACTCAGTGGAAATTAATATGTGAGTGGATAATGGCTTAGATCCTAGGTTAGACAATAAGCTTCTTCTGGTTGTAAACAAATATTATGACCCTTCCACTCAGTCTCTAAAGCAACAGGGTAAAATAGATGTATCACTGACTTTCATTTCCGTAGGCAACACGCAGCTCTAACTTTAACATTTAGGGATTTTATTCACTGCAGGTGACATTTTGATATCTAATTAAATTGTTCTTTAGAGAAAGAACATCATCAAGCTGGCTTCAAAAGACCATGAACCTTATTAGTTAAGTACTTGCTCTTTAAAAAGTGCATATTTTATGGCAGAAAAGTCTTGGGGGGTAAACTTTCAGTATAAATGAATTCCAGATATCATTTTTCCAAATTGCTCAAAAGGCTGCAGACAGAAGCTCATAGACTGTATCCAGTTTGTTTTCAGAGTGTATTATTTCAGAACAAACAGCCATCTTAGCAATGTCATTTTCCTGATTAAATATTATATCTATTTAATGGTACTGTACACTATCTTCACTTCATTACATTTCATTTCTATATTTCTTCTTCTTTTTTT
>VZTZ01040287.1:209998-347732 GCA_013400955.1 Drymodes brunneopygia
TTTTTTTTTTTGGTTATATAAGAGAATACCATTAAGTCTGTTTAAATAATCTATGAAATCCAGCAGAATGCTGATCTTCCATTTATTCACCCTGGAGAGTTCAGGCCACAGAAAAGCTTTATTTGCTGAAAAACTGTCAAAAAGAAAAGTTTTTTTGTTCAAAGAGATATGAAAAACGAGGCACCAAGGGGAAGATTATAGTACTTTCATTGGCCTACCTCTCACTAGCTTTTGTTAAACATGCAATCCAAATAAAGAGAGAACTGTACTATTTCTACTATTGTCCAACAAAGTAATCACAAAAACACACCTTAAATTTTCTAGAAGTTATTTTTCACAATTTTTCAGATTTATCAGATATTTTAGCAAAATCAGTAGTCAGTATTCACTTTTCATATTGTTAGAACTCACATGGCATGCACCCCCCCATTTTTTAATCTGTACACTTTTTAATGTGAATGAACCATTTATTGCATTTAGAGTGTTTTATTTCACTGCTCACCTGACATTCCTGTGGGACATAAAAAACTATAGCAGGCTTTTGCTACTAAAAAAAATAAAAAAGACAACTTTGCTTTCTCTTTTTCTTTCTTGCTTTCTCTGTACTGAATCCAAAATGGCAAATACCAGTCAAAATTTAATATTTTAGGTAAATATTAAATAACAAAAGAACCCCAGTGGAAATCTATAGAAAAATTCAGATTCTTGATTTAAATGCAAATTTGGATCTAGGGTTTATTTTGTGGCATAAATCCATCATAAACATGGCACAAGATCAGACTGGACAACTGAGCAACCTGACTCAGCTGCAGATGTCCCTGCTCACTGCAAGTGAGGTTGGACTTTTAAAGGAACCTTTAAAGGTTCCTTACTACCCAAACTGTTCTACTCTTCTGATTTACAAGACTTCTGACCTGTACTGAATGGAAAGCAAATATCAAATGCCTAGTTTCTGGCAGATTCAGTAAAAGATCAGAGCAATCTTTCTTCATTTTCTTATGCGATAATCCTAATTTACCATATCTGCACAAATGTCTTCTTCATTCATTTTAATCCATAAATGTTACTCTACGATATAATTATTTGGACAACTTCCCTTCTACCTTTGTGCATTTGGCACTAAACTATCACTTAAATCTTCCCACTTTCTTCTGCATGTCTGCTCATTCTTCAGAATTCAATCTGTTTATCTAATTTAACAAGACTGTGCTGATTGTAGATCCTATCTTCTAAAACAGCTGCTGTCCTGCTTAGTCTGCAGATCAAAATGAAAATTTGAACACTGCAGAATGAGGTTTAAAGTTTTGCTAGGACCTACTGGTTTGCTCTTTTTAATTATTATTTGGGAGTAAATTTTGTTTTCCTCCTATTTGGGGTTTGGGGGTTTGGAATATTTCTATTTTTCTAATATTCACCTGATTATTAAAACAAATTGAAATAAGCTACACCTATGGATAATTTTTTTTTGGTGTAGGATTCACTTTAATGAAGTAGCTCACTTTGTCTCAAAGTGCACAAAATTACTTTTCCTCTGTATTTCATACATGCAGTGGCACTGCTGGTGAAAAATCTTACAACATGGGCAAATCACATTGAGATGTTCATTAGAAAAAAAAATGTTACTTCTCACAGAGACTGTATTTTTATTTATTCAGAAGCACCATAATCAGAAGGAAACAGACACAAAAAAATTCTGCCTCTTCCTAATCCCTCAGGTCTACAAAGTTCACTCTTAGTAACTCCACCCTAGTTTGGTCTGCTGAGAACACATTTTGGAGGTTTTTTTTCTATTTTTAGAATAGACACACGGGGTCAAAAGTCTAATCCAGTGGTCTGCAAGATATACTTTAAAAGAGTGCAAGCAAGAGAAAGTGTTTGCTACAGTAAGA
Organism: Drymodes brunneopygia; assembly: GCA_013400955.1. NCBI lineage: Eukaryota > Metazoa > Chordata > Aves > Passeriformes > Petroicidae > Drymodes > Drymodes brunneopygia. The sequence goes on from VZTZ01040287.1 coordinate 211,888, forward strand.
AGTGACTTCAGCCACCCTGAGGCTTAGACATTTCCTGAGCCAAATGTGAGATATATTTGTGTTTAATAAGCTTCAAAGAACTCTACATCTATGAGTTTGTCTATTTAGATTTTTTCAAGCTCAGCTGTAATTTTTTCACGTGCTGTAGCTGCAAGTTCTATGGTGATCCAAAAGGGCAGAAAAGTGGGAAATACACATTGAGGAGCAAATATGTAGGCTTAAAAGGAACAGCTGTGTTTATCATCCACAGGAGGCTGTTGGTTAGTTAGCAACAGAAGAAACACGCGGGTCACAGAGCAGCAGTGGTTTCACCAGGCAGGACCGACCAAAAGCCCTGCCCTTCTTTATTTACCTATTTTTATAGGGTTCTAAGGACAGTCAAAGATTGGTGAAAGGGGTTAACACCCCTGAAGGTTTACAGGACAAAGACATGGTCAATCATCTTTCTCCACCCCAGGGAAAGGAATGAAAAACAATTTCATAAGTGCAAAACAATCCCGGCTGGTTAAGAAAAACAAGGACCATGTTTACAGAACAAGCATGGGAAACTACAGTTACAGTGTTACAACTTATGGGGCCCTGTAAAACCAGGGCGACAGGAGGCCACCAGGATGATCAGAGGAATAGAGCCCCTCTCCTACGAGGAGAGGCTGAGAGAATTGGGATTGTTCTGGAATAGAGAAGGCTTGGGGGTGACCTGATTGTAGTGTTCCAACACATGAAGGGAACCCACAGGAAAGATGGAGAGGGGCTATTTACAAGGGCCTAGAGTGACAGCACAAGGGGGAACGGCTTCACACTGACAGAGAGTAGGGTTAGATGAGATATTGGGAAGAAATTCTTCCCTGTGAGGGTGATGAGGCACTGGAACAGGTTGCCCAGAGAAATTGTGTATGTCCCAGCCCTGGAAGTGTCCAAGGCCAGGTTGGATGGGGCTCTGAGCAACCTGATCTAATGGAAGGTGTCCCTGCCCACAGCAGGCCATTAATATATCTATCTTGGCAGGCAGTGTCAAAAGATTCCAATGCAATGAAATGGTTTACAGTCTAATTCTGCTATTGTAACTGGAGAGAGCATGGGTCTGTGTGCAAATCAGTATTGCTTAATCAATATAAAAAACAGTGGAAGACGTAGAAATACTGTCATAAAGTAAAACGAGAACTTATGTGTCAACAGATCTTCAAACTAAATGCTAGTTCTAAAAGAGCAGTTAAATTTTATTTTGAGAAATATATATAACCTCTTATCCTCGAAAACCCCAAACATCAAAACAGCCTCTCAAAACTGCAATTAAAATACTGCCTCATTCATCTTGTTTAAATAATTCTGCCCACTTAATTATATTTTGGAGGTATTCCCTCTGAGTGCCATTTTTCTACACGTTTTCTGTTATCTCCATCTGGAGTTTGTTTACCAAAACTTGCTCCATTTCTCCCAGGCTTCACTAAAATGGATTAATGATGTTCATTACAACATATGATATTTGCAGGCTTTACTTTCCCCTCTGCATGAGGACAATAATGCACAACCTTTCCTCAGGTTCCCTTTCAGCCTATTTTTTCAGGTGCAAAGAAAACCAGACACAAACTATTGCAAAAGAAGTATAAGAAGATATTGCAAAACCAATCTCCATTCCTTTAAAAATAATTTTAATGACACATCTAAAATGTATATATGAAAAATATATTTGTATGGACTATTACTCTTAGACTTACTGCTTGAAGCAGCCTAACAGGTATGAAGAAAACACATCATTATTTCTGTGTAGCATTTGTACAGCAAGAACAAGTTTTTACTAGCTCAGAATTTAAGATGAGATCCTTCTTTTGTTGCTTGCAGTTTCTTGCTGTAATGGTCTTACAGTAGTCTAAACAAATCCAAACAACAGGAAAAACTGTTGAGGAAAATGCTCTAAGATCCTCCTGTTAATTCTTTTTTTTTTTTTCTTATTGATCTGCTGAGTTAAAGCAGAGTTTACTCAATTACTGTTTATTCTAACTGTGCAGCTTTTCTGTGACACATTTTCCATTACTTGGGTTAATAAAGATATCATACCTGTGTTTGGTAACCCCGTCCATATGAGTAATGTGGGGATATAGGGAAGGGAAAAGGGATGAAAAAGTGTGAGAAGAAGAAAGAAGTAGGCAAAGACTCTCTGAAAAGCCCTAATCTCAATTAGAAAATGCAGGAATTGGTAAAAAGTTGGGAGTAGGATTTTTTTTAAAAAGTTGATTGAATACCAGACCTTTCCCAATATTAACCAGATAATTTAATACCACTGTCTGAAATCAACTATCTCCAAAAACACAAGACTTTTTTTGTACACAGGAACATATACTGAAGAAAGGAAAAACATTTTTCATGAGGTGTTTGATTCTGTTTTTCCTGAAATCTAATGCTCCATCACACAATTACATTTTGTCATTTTTGGGTACTTTTTTTTTTGTATTATTAATAAAGAGTTAACCTAAAATTATAAACATGTCATGTTTATCTGCAAGTCAAATTGTCAGGAAAAAGTAATATTCCATTCTATTAGGATGTTACCACATGACCTTCCATGATAAATTGCACATCCATGGCACAACCAAGTCAGTAATTACGTGTTCCAACAATATATCAGTTCCCACAGCACACTGCACTTCGGGCACCTACAGAGGTATTAGCCTTCCCTGAGGTGCAATTGTCAAATAAATCAGCAACCAAATAAACAAGGATTACTGTATTTCCTGTACCAGTGGCCAGAATGTGTGTGCTGAATTACTTGCTAAATATGTCTGGCTGCAAGTCTTTACGTGGGAAATACGACTGAGTTCATTAAAAAGTGCTCTGGGCAGTTTCAGTTTTCACAGAAATTGTGTGCCAGCTACATACAAATGGCTGTTTCTACCCTTTCCTCAGTTTTCCCACCATGTAAGTTGTATTTCCCACTGCCCACAGGCCTTCTGAGTAATATCTTTATCCATGACTAAAAAATACCCAGCTCCAATGTAAAACACAGTGTGATTTGCCAATATGCAGATTTTTTTCTGTACATCAGGAACTCAAACCTTTAGCTTATATGCACTACAGTTCATGTTCCATCACTGCAAAAAGAGAACTGCACTTGCCTGAGGATTACAGAGCTAGAAGCACACAAAGTCAAGGACATTGTACTGGAAATGTCTTGACACTTATAGTGCTTTTCCTTTAACTCAGTAGGTTTTTCTGTATTTTAAGTGAAGAAAAGAAATTTCTAGGGACTCTGTTGTGTCATAGTCTGTCACAATGAAGGGATTTTTAAAGGCCAAAATCAGTGAAGCCTCTTAAAGTAATGAGCACTCTCTGGAAGGTGGCACAAAATGGCCTTCAGCAAAGCAGAGTTACTCAGGAAAGAATAGATTGAACTCCAAACTACCTGAACATCAAATGTGAAAATGCAGAGCAGTGAGACTTGCAAAATATGAATGTAAGATAAGTCCTATTATTTCAGAACCGTGGGCTATATATTTAATCTCTTCAGCTGGCATTAGGAAATGCTATTTAGAACTACGCAGAGCATGTAGAAACAATCATCTTCTGCTGTCTGTTCTCATACTTCTTGGGCAGTCAGAATTGTGGGAGGGTTCCTGGTATGTTTCTGCCTAATCCTGTTATTCATTTCTGGACCTACCATTCAGGAATTTATCTAAGCCCTCAAACCTGCTAATTATGTCTCCCCCGACAATTTCCTGTGGCAGGAAGTCTCACAACTTTATTTTCTGTTTTGTAAGCTATCTGTTTCCAATCAATCTCACTGGTTTCACCAAGTGCTTCCTAGCCTTTGTGCTGTGGCTGTTGAAAAGGAAATCCACACCCAGTTTACGTGCTGCATCATGACTTCACAAACTCCTGCAGCTTGCCTGTTTGGAGATCTCACTGTGCCTGCCCTGCCCTGGTGTTGTCAGGCTGAGCCAGTATTTCCTTTTACAGAACCAGATTGCCACTTTCCCAGCAGACTGTATCTCCATGCACTCAGTTTCCTTAATTTCCACAACAGGCTGTGCCATCTCACCTGTGGGAGTCAGGCTGGTCTGAGGCTCCCAGGACTCCCTAGAGCTCAGAACTGGCAAGATTCACACAAAGAGCCTCGTTAGCCTATAGAAACAAAATAAATTTATATTGTTTTCCGAACAATCATAATTGCACAATCTAAGCAAACTCCTCTGCACTCCAGTGAATAGGCATGAATAGAGCATGTGTTTAAAGGCACCAAATATTGGCAGCTGAAGAAGTGCCACTTTTGTAAACATTCCCTTGGCACAGCAACCAAGAACCGAGCTCCAGCAGTAAATGTAATGAGAATTATTACCTACAGCAGTGCCCCAAAGTAGCCTGTTATGTACCGTGCTTCAAAATTCTTGTAGAAAAATCATTCCAAGAGAATGTCAGAGTGCTTCTGTGGAAAACTGTGCTGACTGAGGTTGAAGCCTCTGAGAATTTAACATCACAACAATTATTTTATACAGACTGCTCACCAGAGTCCATTAATTCTTAATGATCTTGATTTTAATAAAAATTTTAAAAGTATTACAAGAAACAATGCCAGTCCATCTGAGATAGGGAACCTGATTTGAAATACCCTCTCCAAAAATCAGACTGAAATTTTGCTCATGGTCTGTAAACTTGCATTCCATCAGCAAATGCTAGCAATGCTAGCTTGACCTAAAATGTTTTTCTGTGAATCAAACACCAAAGTAAATATGGGAACTTCCAGAAATTTTTTAAAGTAGGTTTTGCGTCATCAGAAAAAGTTAGTATTTTAATCCATGATTCCTGCTTGGTCTATTACTAATGAAAGATTCACTAAATTATCTTCATAAAGGTCAAAATGCTAATTAGGAAATTTTCTTCAATGATAGATCAGAGATGTGGAACAAATTATTAGATTGGCTTTTTCTGGAGTTCAATTATCCTTCTCTTCATCTTAAAAACATAATAAAATTGAAAATAAAAGCTGAATTTTGTATATTAAATATTTCTTCTTTTTAAAAATTGGATAGAAAATTATCTTGGAAGGTTTGAGTTTTCATAAATTACATTGTCATTAAATTTATGTACAATTTTACTTGTATCATTACTATTTACTTATTAGCATCAATACTATAATTGGTTATAAAATAATTTTAGAAATAGCCTCCAAATGAATAAGTGTACTAATAATCTAAGACATAAGCATTTAAATAAAATGCATCTTTCTAAGCTAAAGAGAATTAAAATACAGCAGTATTTGAAGAGCAAAGGAAAGTATAAAGTAATCTAAATGACAGAATACAATATTCCTGTTCAATCTGAATTTTAGAAATGAAGAATCAGCCAAGAATTTATAGCTCTAATGATCCATCTATTTTTCTGACACATACAATAATTAAGAAAACACTTGCAATGCCTCAGGAAACTGAAATACCAGCATTTCTTATTCTCATTTGACACACTACTTTAAGTGTAAGTTAGTCAGATATATTGAAGATGTGTACTATTGCACAAAGAGTAATCCTGAATTCCAAAACTGCAGAACACACATAGTAAACACCATAAACATCTTTGGCTTAATTGCAACACCATTTAATACAAGCTTTTATTATAACAGCATTTTTAGTAAAATGGCAGGGAAGCAGAATTAAATTTTTATACTGATAGTTCCCATCTCACCTTCAGGATCAAAACCGAACTATTTATAACCACTAGAAAATTGCCACAAGCTATGAGGATGTCGTGCACTTAGTTAATTTACTCCTGATGACAGACTATGAAAAAAGCTTCCCAAAAAGTTTTTATAATTAGTACAGGATTAAAATGTCCAGACATGTTAAAGACAAAAAAGAAAAAATGTACCTAAATCTTGAAGTCAAATTATGATGTAGCCTGGACTCTGCAATCATAGGCTCATCTATCATCAGCTGAGAATTTACTCAAGTTCTCATTTTTCATTTCTCCCAGGTATGATGATATGTCCAGGTATTAAGTCAGCTGATAATGAAAGATAATTAATTCATGTTTCTTAATAATTGCAGGATATGGAGTCAAAAGGCATATCCATATAGACTTCATAGGCTTGGTCTTTTATGTAGATATGGAAAACATGAAAATTTTTCAACAATTTTATTGAATACATATATGTTTTCCCTGACACTTGAGACAAATGAAAAATGTAAATTCTTGATGAAACCGCCTTGTAATTATTTTTTTTAATGGAGTTGTTAATGGAGTTAAATCTCTGGTTTGGGTTGTGGGAAATGAAATGTGAGTATTTAGCAACTATATTCCTGGTCTTGTTTTCAAGTCATAGAATCAATTAGGTTGGAAAAGACCCTTAGGTTCTTTGAGTCCAACCATTCAGCCAGCACTAACAAGTCAACCACAAAACCGTGTCACCAAGCACCATGTCTACAGGGCTTTTATCTCCAGGGCTGCAATAATTAAGGAATCTTGTAAGCAAATATTTCTACCATTTTCTGAAATCACTTATTTATAACAATTTCTTGAATGTATATCTCCTTAATGAAGAAAAAACATTAGCCTAAAACCCAGTCACAGAGGAAATATCTACTCTCAGTACCTAATATGGTGAGAATACATCTGGGTTTAGTGTATTTTTAGCATGTATATTATATTTTGTTTAATCTCTTTGTAGGCTGTAGCCCTGACAAAGAATGATTATTATTTTAGTTGTTCATAAGAAGAAGTGACACAGCCCATGCTCAGATGAGGACAGCACACAGCCTTGCTGCCTGTGAACCAAGTCCCAGCATTGCCATGACTTTGGCCCAGTTAATTGAAAAAAAAAATGCTGTCAAGCTGTGATATATTGCATAAACTGAAGATAGCACTGTGTAATAGCCAAGGACTCCAGGGAAATGTGAAAAGTGCTAATAAATGTGCAGGAAATTGACTGCTACCAGCTGCATGTAGGGACTCATCGGGTACCTGCACCAGAAGTAAAAGCCTACCAGTGCTAAGACTATTATACCAGCCCAGAAAAGATTGCTGTGTAAACAGAACTTTTCTATATTCCTTCTTTTATAGAGTAAAAGTTTCCAAAACAAAAGATAGCTAAAAGGTTAATCCTATGGGATCTCTGCCTACAGTAAGGAGTAAGAGCCCTTCAAAAGGATTGCATGACAACCTATTATTTAACCTCTGAGTCTGTGTTGACAAAATAGCATCAAACTTAACTCATTTCAAAAAAGTAACAGAACCTTTACATTCCTTAAAATGTATGGCTGCCATTTATTAGATACTCTGTGTAGTCTGAGACATAAAACTGATGCCAAGATATAAACTCTCAAGCATTATATCACCAGCCCAGTGCAAAGGCAGTTTTATGAACAGACCATTGAGCAGAAGCATGTCACAGCTGTGCCAAAAAAATGCTCTCTGAGAAGATTTACAAATGCTGGATTAAAAATGCAAAACATAAAAAATAAAGACAGGCAAACATTCTAGATGAAACAGGTTGTACTAATTCCTCATTTTGCTGTAGCTACTCATATCTTTTCTAGGCCAAATGTGAGGTGCCTCCAGTGCAATACAGCTTCCACTCAATAACTCATACTTCTATAACTTAAACCAAATCTCTCCCCACATTCTGTCAAAATGAATGTCTTGTGGCCTAGAAATTCAGTCTTTAATGACTAGTGCTGCCTGACATTGATAGTAAATATCTGTTTGGTGGATGGAAGACATCAATATGATTTCATTGGAATCAATTCAAGAAAAGAACAGAGTCTGTTTTGGTGATTCTGAAGCTTTCTGGACATCTGTTGAAAAAGAAACCAGAGACCAAAGCCACCCACTGATTGTGCAGCAGGTGTATGACAGGGTATATCCTGATATCCTTTTTCAATGACCTCTTAATCTGTATGCCCACAATTTCCTTCCCCTGGAAATCAAAACACCATGGAAAATACTGTACATGTAAACAGCCAATGTAGCCACCAGACATATCACCATTACAGTTTTAGAGTCTGAGGACATGTTTGCAGCCAACAACAAATACCTAAAAAAGCCTCTCTATCAGGCTCAACTCAAAATTCAAGGATGGCACCAACTGTGAAACAAGACACTTAAATGCTCTTAAGAAAAACTTGAAAATTACACAGAATCAGACAAAGGGTCTGTCCAGTCCCATGTGTATCCCCAGTAAAACCTAAGAAGGGATGCCAATGGTTGAACAAGAGTAGGTAGGTATACCTGATGTTTCTGGTAAAAATGTTCCTTACCTCCAACTATTTTCATTTTATTGAGTTCTCCCAGATCAAGAGCAGTCTTTCTCATGTAGCAAGTCTTTGCAGATTACCCTTACACGTATTTGTTCAGTCTCACCTGCAGTTTTCACCAATTTAAGCATCCATGTTGCAGCATTTACTGAGTTGCACAGACTTGTTCTCTGCTATATGGAGAGCCACATCTTGTGTGTTTTGCATCAATTCTGACTGGCTTGAGTATCACTGCCTGCATTGAAGGGAATGGGAACAAATAATCCCTATATTCTATTGCCTCATAGGATTTTGCATGGTCTATAATATCTAGTCCTCTCTCTTTCAACCTTAGCCTATCCAATATTTCCTCATACAGAAGACACTCTTTATCCTTTGTTCATGTGTCTTTGCCAGCCTTCACTGAACATTTTTCAGTGCAGTTATTCTCTTTTAGAGGTGAAGTGTGCAAGATATGGAGAATTCCCACACTTTCCCATACAAGATATGGACAACCTAGGAATTCCAGTGTATTAATTATGTTCTCTGTATTTCTCTTTATGAGGTCTCAGCAAGTCATAATATTTGATTTTCTCTTTTGTCTGCTCCTGTGCATTGAGCTGACATTTTCACAGGATTTTATTCCATAACATCAAGATCTTGGTTCTGAGTAGCAACAGGGAGCTTAAAGCTTTTCACAGCATTCATATGTAAAATCAGGACTGGTCACCCCCATGTGAATCACATTTAGCATACTGAATTTAATCTGCCACTTACTGCCCAGCCACTCAGTATTATAAGGTGTCTTGACAATCTTTCACAGTCAGCACTTGCCCTTAGACTCTTCAATAACTTAATATCATCAGCAATTTTGTCACTTTAGTACTCACCCCTTTCTCTGACTATTTATGAAAGTGTTCCACCACAAACCCACTTGGAACTCCTCAGTTATGAACCTTTATTCCAACCTCCTCTATCCCATACATTAAAAATATTTAACAAATCAAGTGAAGAAAAAGAAGGAGTAGCAGAAAAATGTATGTGGAAAGAAATGGTTAAGTAAACCTAGAGAACATGACTTATACTTCCATGGGAAGTATTAGTTCTCTTTCTAAGTGTCTGAAAAGATTTATATAAAGTCATGAGTTCCTAGGGCTAAAAAGACTTCTGGAGTACATGTCAAAATGCAAAGAAACTCCATGTTGTTTCTGTAGCACTGGAAAAACCAAAAATCTCAGATATAGCCAGCACTTATGAGTGATATAAAAGCATAAAGGTTTTTTTGTATGAAGTCTTGTGCCTCTATTCTATGGAAAATTTACAGCTCTTCTTACCTCTACCTAATCTTAATGCCTCATAAACAAATGCCCTGGAGCAAAAGTAAATTAGTAGCTACCGAGGTTGCCTAAACAGAGATGCTTGTAACTGATTGCATTAAATTAACTGTTTAATTGAATACATTTGCCTGATTGAGTAAAACGACAATTGTGTCAATGTTTTTTCTAATTGTGTTAGTTTGCACGGTTGGTTCACTGCCCTTTCTTGGGCTGGTAGTAATCACTAATTTTGTTGCTCATGAAGCTGTGATAACAAGCAGATGAGCTGACATTCACGTTGTTCTCCACATAGACTGAGAAGTAAAATGGACCTCCTTCTATCCTTTCAACCTCAAAGCTAGATGTATCCTACTAAAAACTGGCATTGTCATACTGCAACACCTGCGGGCATAAGGATGAGAAGGAAAGGCTATGCAGGTGGAAGAGGAACAAATTTCACCCACTTTAACGACCTCAGAAAACACTCTTATACATCAGTAGAATACATTTTCTCACCCTTCAGACTATCCTGATTTTTTTTTAATTTTTAATTTTTTTTAATACTTTACTTTCCCTTTGGATGAAATCAAGAGCTCTTAACAAATATTTAGGGAAAAAAGTTGGAGGGGGAAGGAAGGATGAAATTCATGCAGCTTATTCTGTCAGAGTCCTGATGAAACAGTAGAAGTCAAATCTTTCATCCTCACAGCAGGACCTAAACTACGTGTGCTCTCATACCTTAAGCATCTCATAAACAATAAGTAACTGTGGGGTAGTTGACAGGCCTTCAGAGAGAAAAAAGAGATTCTTTTTATCTCTCCCATTGGAAAGAGTCCCACTCAGACAATTTAAACAGTGAGATTTGGTATATTTCATTAAGTACATATTAATTAAGAAAAACATTTTTACTCCACAGTGCAGATGCAAGGATACACGTAATACCAAAGTTCAGTTCTCTTCCTGTTTAATTAGCATACAGAGAAGCAGATTTGCTCCTTCCCACCTCTCTTGCCGTCTTTTAAGAGACTCACTGACCTTTCGCTTTCTCTTGTCCTGATAACAAATTCTCTCCAAACTTGTTCTGTTTGTAAAAGTTGCATTTATGTTGAAACAAAAATTCATGAGTTATATGTAATAAAAATGCTTTTTTGTGAGAAAATTTCAGACTAGCTCTCCTTTCATCTAGCCAATGCCAAATAAAATTGACATTCCCAATGACTTCATGTCTTTGTAGTAAAAAGAAGATAAAATCCATTTAGAAAGTTGCTGCTGTCACAGATTACCCAAAAAAACCAGCTATAATAGTAGCTACATGTAATTAGATAAATACTGTTTCAGAATCAAAACTCAGACAAGCCAGTCAATAATCAGACTGGAAATGTAGACACAAAAAACTTTTGAAGACAAGTATCTTGATCTTAAGAGTTCATGTTTATTAACACAAGATTTATTTGTTTATACTGCTCTTTTTTGTTGTGGAAGAATGAATGTTTTTAATATATAGGTTGCTCTGTTTGTAAACCACAATTTCTGTAATAATCTTTCTACTCCTACTGATTAAGTTACCTCCCTCATTGGTGATGAAATTGATATACATTTATTATACTGGGATTCTTCTGGCACTTAATGTTCTAAACAAATAAGCAAAGTCAATAACTCATGCCACTGCTGCAAATGTACTATTAAAAGTGAGCCAGTTCCCTGCCTTAATCTACAACACAGAACAAATGAAAAATGATTAAAATTATGCCCAGAGCAATGTCGATTACTTGTTCATCATGTGACAATGAAATCCTGTTTAAAATTTGAGGGGGTTAATGAAATGCATTAGCAATTCAGCTGTAAGCGCTCCCCTGCATTATTTCTGTAGTTCTCCTTTCCCTTTGTGACACAGCTCAGGACCTGACACAGGGACACTTGTAGTATTCACCTAGAGGGCAGGTTTTCTTGGTGAAACACTACCTTTTGCTTATTTATTTATATTTTTGCTTCTGGAAATTCAGAATACTGTGAAAGAAAGCTGACAGGTATTTATCACCCCATGCAAGATCAGAAGAAAGGGAAAAAAAACCAAAAAACTGCCAAAACCTCACAAATATGACTACTTCCATAGGGTTTCTACTTTATCAGACTGCCTACATCTCAGCTTTTCTCCAGCTGATGACACAGAAAATGACTAATCCTTTTCTCACAAGATTTTATGTTTCATTTGGTTTTCAGATTGACAAACCTTCCTACTGAAATACTGACAAATTACTTTTTTTCTCCCTTTCAATCTAGTGATATGGTGACTTAGTTTTAAATAAATTTTTGCAGGGACTACGCACCACTCTTTTGCTTTAAGCTCAAGTACTGGCTATGTTCTGGATATCAGAGGCATTTCAGTGTCTTGTGATAAGTGTACAAAGACTAAGATGTCAAAAAAGAACAAATATTGCAGGAAAATCTCGTCTACACAAATGTATCAAGTGTTCAGACAAAAAGAGACAGCAAGGCCATTCAAACATCTGTATTAAACACAACTTATTATCCTATCTTAGATTTTTTAAGAACTTATTTCCTGCAAAATATTTGGAAATATTTTTAAATTTCTGTTTCATTTATGAATGTGTAAAAAATTCTGTTTTTCTGCAAAGTATCAGGTATCAGATTGCAATGAAGGTTTTGTGCTTCTGCTGTATAAAAAGGACAAAGGTCAATGAGTTCCTGCAAGGATATTCCAGAAAGTCATATTAAAAAGATCTAAGTACATACATACATGTATATGTAAATTTTTGTATACTCTGATTATCCATGTTGCACTCAATTTCTCATCAATAATAGAGGGCTCAAATATAGGAAGTAAATGCTGTATTCTTCTTTTGATTTTTTATGTGGGTAAGGCAATTTTAGCCCTAAAAATATAAAGGAGTTTCCTCTCTCAAAAATAATTTTAAAAGGCTTTTTACTTTTTTTTTTCTAAATCTTTTTTTTTCTTCCTCTCATCCCATAATTTTTCTGCTCCAGTGGTACATCCTCAGCTGGAGACTGTCAGCCCAGGGAATATTATTAGTTTATCTGGGGAGGGTTTACTGTCTGTACAAAGTATCTGCAATTTTACATTGTTGGGTGCAACCAGGATGAGAAGACAGGTTGAGACAACACGTCTGGGGGTCAGGCAGGAATTCCAGTATAGCATATAGACAAATATTAGCTGCTTCAAAGGCCAGAGCAACTGCTAATAAAGCTGAGCTGCTGAAATCCTTCAGACAGTAGCTCATTCCGTACATCTTTCTGTCAGTACCAGCAAGCCTGAACAGAAATATAGATGCTCTTTGGCTTTACAGGGAAAGCAATCCATTTTCTCAGTTACATCTTCCCAGCATTTAAGACAAGGGGTCATAATTTCTCTGGACAGCCTTTTCCCCCTACATTCTTCCATTGCATCATTTTACCAGATAGTATTCAAAATAAAAATTCTGTATCTTGTTTCCGGATAACCCACACTTTTTCACCTTGCATTGATAGTAGTGATGCTAACATGACTGATAGTACTAAAAAGTCTCTGCAAATCGTTTTTTCTTATTTTAATTTGTGCTGAGAATGTTCAAAATGTCTAGAGTTAAAAGGCTTTGGAAAGCTCTGAGCCCTTCCATAGAAAAATGAGGTTAGTGAAATAAAATAGTTTTGAATGGTAGAAATGTCAAAGTGGAGGATTTGCTGAGCTATCTTTTGTTGGTTCCTCAGGTAATCTTTCTAATTTTGGATGGAAGGAATGAACACAAAACAAAGGAAAAGAGTCATGTGCCTCCAAGGTCAATGGTAGAATGTACCTCTGAACAACATATATTCTTTCTTCAAACACAGATTTATAAAACTTATTATCTTAAAAAAACCCACAATTTTAATTTTTTTATTTAAAATCAAAAATATATCATAATATGATGAAAAGAAAGGGTAAAATTTAAATGTTATCTTCTCTGATCTTTCCTTAATGACTTCAAGGATGTCAAATAATCTTTATTTCAGTTTCAATCCAAAGTAGCCCCCAAGAAACATGGAGAGAGACTATTTACAAGGGTCTGGAGTGACAGGACAAGGGGAAACAACTTAACTGAAAGAGGGCAGGTTGATATGAGCTATTAGGAAGAAATTTTTTAAGTGAGTGTGGTGACATGCTAGAACAGGTTGCCTGGAGAAATTGTGGTTGCCCCATCCCTGGATGTGTCCAAGGCCAGGCTGGATGGGGCTTTGAGGGACCTGGTTTAGTGCAAGTTGTCTCTGCCCAAGGCAAAGAGTTCAAACGAGAACCAAATCCATTCTATGATCCCATGAAATATGAATCCTAGAAGAAATATCCTCTAAAAGTTGTATAAATTTACAAGAATATGAAATAAATTTAAATTGTATTTTTACAGATATTTTCTGTTGTAGGCTATGTGCATTTCATCTTGAGTATCAGTTCTGATCACCCTTGTTTTTAAAAACTGAATTTTTAATAATGCAAAACATATTGATGTTGCAATTACTGTACAATTTTCCTTATTAAAGTTACCCAGGTTTGCAAACTCTTGTATCAGTTGTCATTACAACATGGAAAAGCTCACTGTGATTCTGTTGCAATCCAGTCTAAGTACAGAAGACCAAAGGAACCAAGCTGCCGTGAATAAAACAGATTGAACCCAGAAAGGTATGAAATATATCCCAAAACTTGATTAAAAGCAAGTGAGGTTAGATGTTGATACCAAAAAATTGATATATTTTATTTAATAGTAAAAGAGGCAATGAAAAAAAGAAAAGAAAGAAAAAAAGAAATAGAAAAATAGGTGTGTGGAGGGATGTCACCCTGATTTTTCTGGAGTGCTGTGTTTATAGTTGGTAGCAAAGGCTCTCACAGATTTTGTGTAAACAATCCATGTTTCTATAACCAACCAAGAACTGTTTTATACTTTGGATGTTGTTTTTCATTCTTCTTTCTGGGCTGGAGAATGTGATGGGCTGTGTTTCTCACCTATGGAATTTCAGAGGTGGTAATCTCTCTGTCTAATCCATAACTGTCTGTAAAAAGGTATAAATATAAGAATAAAGAGAGGCTGGGGCTCTTTTTGCTCTCTGCCCAGCCTTGGTGGCTGAGCTCCTGGAGTTGCCTGATTGTTTTGTGTCCGACTGTGTGACAGAGGGGGACAATGAGTGACAGAGGTAAGGTAGAAGCATATCACCCTCCCAAGGGTCCCAATGATGTCTCATTGCTTCCCTTTTGGTCTTCTTGGTGGTGAGGGCTCCCTGCAGCCAAAAAGTGTAGAATCCAATGGATTAATATATGTTTGGGCAGGTGGGAACACACAGACACCTCCTGGGGGGAAGGGGAGGGGACAAGTTTGACACTGTCCCTTGCAAGACTGTGGATCTGTTGCATCACATGCAGTGCTCTGGAGCAGGGTCTGGGGATCCCTTTGGTGGGGGGTGGGGGCTGATGGGCCATGATGCCCCCTCTGTTGTCCCTCACATGGCTGTCCCATAGATGTGACCTTCCTGGGGTGGGAGGCCCCACAGCTGGACCAGTCTGTCCAGCAGAGGATGGACGTTCACTGCCTCTGGCCAGAGGCTGTGCCACACACCCAAAACCTCTCCTCTTTCCCACTTTGGTGCAGGGATCTGTGCAAGCCTGGCAGCAGAAAAACCTGGGGCTGTGGCCTCCACCCCAAAGGTGCTGGGCTTAATCCTCTTGTGAATGTATTCTTTTCTCCCAGCCCAGACTTGAGTCACTTTATCTTATCTCTGTTAGCTTGCAGTCTATTAGCCTCAGTCAGGAGGCCCATGCAGGGTGTGGTGGTCTTCCATGCAGCTCTTGTTACCCACTTTTGCTATAATAGGCAAAAGTCCTTTATAAAGATGTTTAAGCCATGAACCATAATATTTCAGTCTCCAACAGACTCTAACAATTTTCAGGCACATTATCTATCGGAAATGACCTACATAGTATACCAAAACATGGCTTATGTGGTATATCATTCTATAGACATAGATCTATATAAATTTATTTTCTCATTTAGTTTCTGAGCGCGCCCTAAGAATGTCATTCTGTTTTTCGGGAGGGAAGTTATCCCACAAAAAAAAACATCTGCACAGTTATTGTTATAGCAAATAAAACATACCTGTGTTTACTTCATGCACTGAAAAAAAAATTAAAATACAAATACCCTCTCTTTGTATCTGTTTAGCAAGTGACCAAGTACTACCAGTGACAAAACATTGGACTTACAACCAACCCTCACAAAAAATGATACTTAATCCCCAATCAATGAGCCATAAAATTGCTTGGCTGTTTCCAAAGTTATCTTAGTCTGCAGTTGTCTCACTACCCTTCCTTTTCTCTCATTTCCCCTTTGCAGTCACTTGCAGATCTGATTCACTGATCATGTCTTCAGTCTTCTTCATTGTCTCCTGCATTCCTCCACTCATCATGCACATCACTTCTTTTTCTTCCAGAGCTCCTTTTCAGAAGAGCTAGTGCACAAAAAGAAGATTTCTCCAGAAATACTTCAAAACAGTAGAAGTTCTGCTTCTCACACCCCTGCCATGCTTCTCTGCTCAAAACCCCTTCCATGTCCCATAAGCAGCCTTTTCAAACAGAAACGCAAACTCATCTGTATTTGTCTACAGTGATAAAGCATGAAAAACTGCTGGTGAGTACGGCCTGCAAGGATTTGGGGTTTGCAAGAAATTTTTAAAGTTTACTTTGTTCCTAATACAGAGAAACATCTTAGCTTTACTCAGCAGAGTTTCTCATTGCCACTTGCTCTCCATGCCTCACTCAACTACTTGTGGAAATGACCTATAAAAATACATGCAAAGAGCACTATGCAAGTCCTGTTGCCATCTGTTGTGAAATCAAGGAATACAGAAGAAAGAGAAATATCTCTTATAATGAAATGGCTGAAAAAAAGGTGAATTTGTCTTCAAACCATAGTTATGACACCAATTTTTGTAAAGAACTTTAAAAATGTGTGTAGTCAGAAAGATGCTGCTATTCTTTTGGAAAGATACACATGTCCACCTCAGGCAACACTCAGTTTTAACATCAAAGCTAAATCTATCTCAATGTTTAAGGTCACTCTACACAGAGGTGGTATTCCTTTTAAGATCTAAACCCACTTGAAGCTTACATAACAGCTTAGCTGAATTTTGGTGACTTAAAGCATTCGTGCATTTGACATGATCTTGTCATGGATTTGGAATTCATTCACGCATTGCAAATTCTCTGGTCTTTATTACACATTAGTGCAGTCAAACCTGGGAATATATACAAAGTAGATTTATTTTTTCTATTCTGTAGTAGAACAGAGCACAGAGAATCAAAAATTTTTACTGAATCAGACAATTTTCAGAGCGGTTTGTAAAGGGGAAAAAAAAAGAAGTGATACTTGATTAAGCCTCAGCCAATGTGTGGTTTTTTGGATTAATTTTTATTACTCTTAGACTAAGTGACATTTTTTAATTGCTTGATAAGAGGTTCTTCCAAAAGCAAAAGGTGAAATGTTTAATTTCCGTATGTCAACGTAATATATGGTAATTTTTTCCTGTGAAAATAACAGAACAGAGAATTTCAGAACAGAGGAATTCCATGTTTAAAAAAACACTCTCCTCCCCCTCATTGTTCCAGCTAAAGGGGTGGATTGAATCTGCTCTGATTTTGTGATTCTAAGTGGTTTTAAACATCCTACAACTCAAGTTTTCAGTTGTCTCACTATTTATTAGAAGAAAATGGAACCTGAAAAATGACAAAAAAATCTCAACATCAACAAACTAAATAAACAACCCCTCTCTGATTCCTTGCCTAAGTTTTCAATGCACTTCTGAAGTCTGACCTCAGGATGAGGTCACCAGAGGTGAAGGGTACACTTTGGTTTTTCTTGTCTATCATTTACTCTGGTAATACCAAAATGAGCTTTGCAAAGTGGCTGTCAAATCTGTCAGATTTATAGTGCTATTTTTTAACTTCCAGGCCTCTCTGGACTTTAAAGCAGAAGAAGTGCCTAAGGTGCCTTCAGGTTTACAGGTTTTTTCATCAGACAGACACATCACAAAGACTGTACAAATCCCTTTTTTTTTTTTTAAGCAGAATTTATAGCTCTTGAAATAGAGGTTCATGTCTCATTCTCCTACTAAAAAAGCGACTCAGCTAGCAGCAAAGCAATCCAAAGCAAGCAGATCCTGCCTGCTTCCAAAAAACTTGAATTTAGCATGTTGTTGCTCTCATTTCCCCTCTGTTCCAAATAAACGTTGAGATCTTTGCCATATTGCTGTAGTACCAGCCAGTCATGATTCCAGCAGAGCTGGTGTCACAGATAATTTTCATAACACAATGTACTACCTTTTTTAAGATGAGGTGGAGGAAAACCAAACCAGTTTCTGAGCCCAAAGGTAGTTTTCAGCTTTTCAGTTGAATTTTTTCCTACATGCATTTCCTTATGATATTTAGGGTCCTTAAATATCTGGATCTTCTGCATTAAACAAAGATTTAAGGATATCTGTGCCAGACATCAGCTCTCAGACTGTTGAATGTTGCATTTATTTTTGGATCAAGGAAGTTTTAAATAGAGAAGAACAAGCGGATTATCACGTCCCTTATATTGAATCCTACAAAAGTACCAGATCCTGTTTGTTTGGGGTTTCATTCTTCCTTCTCTAGGTTTCACATTTTAATTTCATGCCCTATAATGTGTAGAAAGGTATTTATGGTGAGACAGCGCTTTTGTATCTTTAGAAAATTCTGTGGTTTTTTTCAGAGTTGTCTATGAACTTTCCTTTTTCTCAGTGGAATCAATCTCCCAAGACTTGCCCCTTCCTTGCCATCCTCTCCTTCTTCCCACAGTACTTCAGACTAAAATAATGACACAGTAAAAAATTACAAGATCAATAGATTTCTGTAACAATCTCACTAAGTAGTTTGGAGTTAGAAGCCTTTGGTTCAGTTGCTCTTCATGATAAAATCTATCTTCAGGTTTCCAAATTAATAGAGAGGCTGAATTCTTATGTATATGTATTATCTGTTTTCTAATTAGGATTATATAATTGTCCAGAGTGACCGAAATACTTCCCTTAGTTCTATCTGGAAAAAATCTTTAAGATAATTTATCATTAAAATGCAAATCTATTGAAAATCTTAATTATAGATGAGTATCACTTCTTGCAATACATTGTGAGAGGATAGGTTGACAGATTACTGACAATTAAGATCTTACTTATCAATTCACATTGCTCAGGCAAATACCTCAGTTGGAGGTTTACACCCTACATTAAGGTATTTGTCCCATAAAACCAGATTACTATCTCAATATTAATCATTGTCTCATGCTTTATGTTTGTTGATTTATGCAATCATAGTGCAGGATCCTGGCATAGAGGCCCACTGAACCTCCCTTTAGGATTTGATTGTTAGGTAAGGTATTGAAATATTTAATAACACCATCAATGTCTGTTTCTGTTTCTAAAAAGTATCATAGTAACAATGTAATAAAAGGAAACTTTATGAGCATTTGCTATAAGTCAGGCAGGAGTTCAGGTCATCATTTGCAGATTAAACCTGAAGGAGCTGTGGAAACAAATGTTTGCTGGTCCATGCATGTAACTGGAGGCACATAAAGGTTTTAGATGAGAGCATTCAGAATTCCCATCTGCAATGACACTTTATACTGCTTTCTTCTGTTACTTTTATTCCTGTTTTATTTTCCAACACTAGCAAGTGAATCTGTGAGCTACTCATGACATTGTAGCCAATGTTCGTCTGAATACTGCTACTGGTCTTTTTAATTACATTAACTTCAAACACAGGCACTCATCCTAGACATGTTATTCGTGTATCACTCAGGGAAGGCTTAAAATTATTAACATCTAGTCAGAGCTGTCATCAGTGAAGTGTTCAGGAGAACTGCTGCTGGGATCCACCAAGGTAATAACATCCCTAACAGGCAGCAGGTTTGTTTTCTGACAGTCATCTGGTGCCAATGCTTGAGGACTGTTCTGGGACACTGCCAGACAAAAGAATTTAATGGGTTTACTCTGCTCTACTAAGAAGCCTGCAAACTAACTCAATATGCTGGAGGAAGGAAGTCAGAAAAGGTTCAGGATTAAAATAATCCTAGGCAGATGAATAAATTCATACACAGCTATTAAACTCACAAAGTTTGCTGAAGAAAGTCAGCAGGAAAAGAAAGCACATGCCAGAGCAACCCATGGGATCATGCACAAAATGCTAAGCTTGTCATTTTCGTTCTTATAATTGTAACACCTCAGGTTTGATAGAGACTCATAAATATTGATATTTTAAAATCTGGGGTTTTTTTCCTAGTGTTAAATATATTTTCAAGACAGCTGTCAGTCACTAAGCTACTAGTCACAGTTACCCCAAGGGATAAAGCACAGATTCCTAAAATACTCACCACCTTGAGGAAGCAAACAATTGGTTCAGAACTGCAGGAGCAAACTGCAAGATTTCATTCCAGTGAAGGGACAAAACACAGTTTAGACCATAAAAGTGACAGGAAAAATAATGGAATGAAAACTAAAACATACAGTTGGATTTCATTTGGTGTTCAGTAGCTGGTAACCACCTGACAACTACTTTCTGTTTCTTGCCTGTGTCATTTAATATTTGCAAAATTTAGCGAGAGAAAAGAAAAATGTACCACTAACCTTCATTATAGACATGCCTATTAAAATAGTAGTAGCAAAATGTAAATACGACCTGCTCCCCTAAATTACACTTTATCAGCATCATTTTCAATTTAAGCATGGATCTCAAAAGATTCAGAACTCATGAAATGAAGTGCAGAATCATGAATTATGTTAAGAATTAACTGGGAGTTCTATGTCTGTGAGAGTGCATGTGTGAATTACTATCACTCTGTGAATGTTTCTCCCAATGATAAACAAAGAAACTTCTTTGTCAATTAAAGAACACATATAGTAGCTGTCATCAGCTTTTTCTCATAAAAGCATTTTTTTCCCCTTACTGAGAAAGATATAATGTTAGATCATTAACTGAACACAGAAAAAGATACATGATCACTGGAAATACAATTGGACATGTTACATTTTTAGAAAAAAGTGAAGAGAGAAAGTTAAAAGTTCCTTGTCAATGACTAAAAAACTGCTAGTTGATAGCTCAATAGTAAATATGCTTCTGTAGAATTTGGGAGTATGCTGTTGTATTGGTTATGACTGGGAAAGATGATTTTGTCCACAGTAGCTGGTATGGGGCTGTGTTTTGGACTGGTATGGAAACAGTGTTGATAACACAGGGATGTTTTCATTATCACTGAGCAGTGCTTGCACAGAGCCAAAGCCTTTTCTCAGACTCTGTTCTACCAGTGAGTGGGCTGGGGATGCACAAGGATTTGGGAGGGGACATGGCTGGGACAGCTGACCCCAACTGACCAAAGGGATATTCCAAACCATACCACAGCATGCTCAGAATATAATGCTGGGGAAAAAAGAAGGAAAGGGGGATGCTCAGAGTGATGCTGTCTTCCCAAGTTCCATATAGTGAAACCCTGCTCTCCTGGAAATGGTTGAACAGCTGCCTGCCCAGGGGAAACAGCAAATTAATTCCTTGTTTTACTAGAGTGCATGGCTTTTGCTTTTCCTATTAAATTATTTTTATCTGCACCCATTAGTTTTCTTCCTTTTACCCTACATGTCTCTTCCTCAGTATTGCATGGGTGGAGCTTAGCTGCCTTCTGGGTTTAAACCATGACAACCGCCCTTTAAAGCAAGGATACTAAAAATTCAGGCCATATTTTAGTCAGTCTGGCAATCTGAGAGCTGGAGAGTTTGAAATAGTTAGGGGGTTTCTCTCTCTTTTATTTTTTAATCTTTTGGTTAAGTTTTCTTTAAAGCCCTGTAACCAGAAAAATGAGCAGAAAAATAAACAGAGGTGTTTAGAGGGCCAAGTGCTTAGTCTTTCAAGAACAGTTGGTGGAAAGGCAAAGTATAAAGAAAGGAAGAAAATGTCAGTTTTATGTACTTTACCAGTCCCTAATGCAGACATATGAAGTATTTGGTCTATCAAGTTCATCTGGGACTATAATACTTATTATACATCTGGAAACTTGAAGAAATTCTTGACCATATATTTTTTCTATCCTCCTGTGTCATCTCAGATAACACAGGAATCAGAGCCACACCACATCTTCTTTCCTGATATTTTGGGCTTAGGGGAAGGGATAGACAATGGGGTAACAAAAATTGGAATTCTGACTCAGTTTTTGATTAGTTTGAGTACTATTAAATGAAGCTTCCACTGGAATTTAGTGAGGTAAGACTTCAGTAAGGTGTAGCTCACAGTTATATTTCTAGATGAAATCTTAAGGGCCCTATTGTTTTGGCCAGATATATGCTACAGCAAAACAGGAATTACACCTGTAAAGAGGGAATGGAATGGGATATTGAGGAAACTCTTTGACTGAAATGATCCCTAACACATGACAAGTGTGGTAAGATGAATTGGACATAAACCAAATAAAGAACTAATAGATAAAAATTTCGAGGCTATATATCAGCAGGACTTACCCCAGAAATTATCTGTACTGATTTACTATATTTATGCTGGTTACACAAACACACACACACGCACAATACACACATGCATTACAATGGACAAGAATGATATGCTGGGTACAAATTTCACTTCACTGAGGAAGAATAATCACTATAACAAACTAGAAGAAAGCTGTGAGTGTTCTTGTTGGATGACTTAAATATACAATAGACAAACTACATCTTCCTGAAGAGTAACCAAACATTGGTCAGCCTTTACTTTATCAGTTAGCTAAATAAAATGAGATAAAGTTTAACTGACTATGATTTGACTTGAGTTTCTGTCAGAAACTAAATAGCTTTCCTATCTCCTTCATCCTTCCGTCCTTCTGTAGAAATGTTGATTTGGGACAATTCAAGCCATTATAAAACATTTTGTGTTTTTTTAAACCCATTTCTATTTTTACTTCTGGTTTTATTTTGATTAATGGTTTTGTCCTTTTTTTTATTTTTTTTTAATTAGAAGTCTAAATATTCTATTTAAAAATATTTAAAATAAAAAACTTTATAATACATGCTGCTATTTTTAGCTTTGGAAATTATTTGGTCTCCTTGAATTCTATTTTTCATCAAAAGTTACTGTCTCTGGAATGAGATCACAGGAGGTCAGAGAAGAGAATTCAAGAGTCTGTGTGGCCTTATAAATATTCTGATTCTAAGCCCTAAAGTTGAGAACTGAGTAGGAAACATATTCATAAACACAGAGATCAAAGTATTTTGCAGACTATCAAATCTGACCCTCCAAAGCTGTTGAAAAGACCTGTGTACCAACAATATCACACTTGTTTCAAAGAGCACCTGTGGCACTTTGATAAGAGCATGACTCTTTCTAATGAAAATCAGAATTAGAGAAGGAATATCTCAACTGAGATAGATGATCCAGGTTGTCTTAGACAGTGCTGATAAGGACCACAAGTTGCGCTGATGGGCTTGAGATTTGCTCTTTTGGGATGCAGCATTGGAACAGGAAATCTATCAGAAGTGATTGGGGCAACTGACACAGCTCAGAGGAAAAGAGGTCAATGAATAAGATATTAGATGTCTTTCACTTAGACATTAGTGTTCTGAATTATCTCCTATTAATTGAATCAGATAAAAAAGACATATAGATTAAACCAGCATTGTCTGAAACTTCCTAGAAATTAAGAAGAGGCAAGAAAGACTGAAAAACTTCTTGCAAGAAAGCCATAAGTGCATTGTAAACTCTTCTTTTATGCTTTGAAATTTTGCACCAAATCTGGCTCCTAGAGAAAAGTATATTGAGATGCAATGTGTAAACTTTGAGATAGTTTTATTATTAGCATCCAATGATGAATAATATAATGGAATTAAGCAGTATTTTCATGTCTATAAAAACTGGTCAAAATTCTACAATGCTTGTGACTGTGCACTCATTGTGGGGTGAGTTGCACCCATTAATGGTTTGGAATGAATGTGACTATCTTTTAGCTTAATTACCACAGAGTGGCAGCCCTTCTCAAGTTTATTAAAAAATCATCAAAATAGGCTCTGGAGCTGCTGCATGGAGGCTCATGATCTCATCCTTTTCTTCCCTGTCCTGAAGTTCTGGATGTTTCAAATATCTCACTCTAATACACACCTGAATTCCTCTCATGCACCACTGTGATGGAAGTGTTATTGAGTGAGGTGAATGTCCTTATTTTTTCCAGCAATGAAAAAGCTTTAATGGTATTTTTATATAGCTGAGGCAAATGTAGTCAAAGATTATGTTCAGAGTTGAAAAAGGTGGAATGGTTACGTGCTGAAGAAATCTTTTTTCCTACCTGAAGGATTGGTTTACACTCGTGTCTTTGTCCTTTTTTTTTGGTATCAAGCTTCATTTTTAGGTTTATGAAGTCAAGCTTCAATTTTAGGTTTATGAAGTCATACCTTTTGTATTTTTGTTTTCACAACGATAAAGAAAAGCTAACATTTGCTTTCTCATGCTTGTTTATATTAAAGCTCTGAGGAGCACTCCCCACGCAAATTCAAGTAACAGTGAATTATAATTGTCACTGTAAACAGACATGCTTATAAACAGTAACTCCATTTCAGTCCTACTGACCCTCATTAATAAACAGGAGCAAAACAGAGGATGTTTGTGTTTAAAGTGTGCAACAGGACATCTACTACTTCTGAAGTATCTCTATTTGTCTCAATTCTGTCACAAACACCCAGAAAAAATCATAAAACTCAACATGTGTTTATCATATCTGATATATTTATTTGCCTTTGACGCACACTTGAAATTTATGAAATTTATTTAGTTGGAGTGGTTTCTTTCAGGCTACAATGGCTACTGAGTGTTCAGTTCAGCGTCCAGAAAAACAGCACTGCTTCAGTGCAGAAAGGCACTTCCTCACAGTGTTCTTACTTGTATTTGAAAGTCATTCCTAATCCATTACACTAGGGCCTAAGATATCATAGATTACTCCTCCCATGTCACAAAATGTCTTGAAAAGGATTAAAACACTCAATTAATATTTTTGAAAAATCTTGACATTTTGCTAACCACTAGTTAGAACTTACTCAACTAATCTTTTAAGATCTCTGAAGACCAAGTCAAAAAAAAAGTAATTTCTTTTTCCTATCAAACATTTTAGAAAATATTATCAGGTTTTATTGAAAAATAAATATATTGATAAGATTTTAATGCCATTAGAGCTATTGCTGTTTGTAACAAATCCAGATGACAGATTGGATTTTTCAGCCCCTTACTTTTTCTAAGGTATTATTATTTTTATTCAGCTCCACTTTTTTAACCTTACCAAACTGATTTTTAAAATAAGAAAAACAGTTTGAAACACTATTGATAGGACAAACATCTACCTACCAGAGGAATGCCAATAAAATTTCTTGATCAATTTTATCAAAATACAGAGAGTGCAATCTTACAGTCCGTTCTAGAACAACTTCTCAACTGTGGCCATTTTTTCTAGAGAGCATGAAAAGTGCATTTAAAAAAACTGCAGAAGGAAAGAAAATGACAGCAGAATTTGAGTAAGATATTAAAAGTTATTGTTGCCTTCTTTTATTCATCTTTGTAATTCTAACTCATTGTCTCTTTATATTTTCACCTTTTTTTTTCCCATTATCTTTGATTTATTAACTCTTTAAACATCAAACAATAGAACTCAAGAGCCAGAAGCATATACTGTAAGCTTCCCAGGGTTTCCTTTGTCCCATTGCATTATCAGAATTAATGTATTATCATTCATCCCTTCAAGAATGCATTTTCTCCTGTTTCTGTGTATGAGAAATGAGGCATTTGGGCTTATAATGATTGAAATGTACCAAGCTGACAGCACAGAATTGCTTAAAATGACTGGGTCTCTAGCTCTCCTAACAGTGTCAGGTTATCATTATGATTCCAGGGATACTCATCACAGACAAACTTTGGTACTTGGTATTAAGACATAAGCATTTTTGCTGCCATTTCAGTCTCCTGTAATTATTTGGGATGCAGTATTAGATATGAAAATCTGCATCCATATTTAATATTTTTAGAAGCGGTAAATATGGTTACTTGAGTTGTGCTAGTTAAACCATGTAAAGCAGACAGATTGTAGTTGTCATGTAAAGAAGAAGAGGAACTAGGGAAGAGACACTAGGGAACAGTTGGTGCAGGGATATAAGGCTTTCACTAGTTAGTCACTATCCAAACAGCTAGGAGGAAAAAATATGTGGAGTTAGTGAAGGGGGGAAGGGGAAAGTGGGGGGGAACACAATACAAATAAAAATAGTAAAAACAAGGAACACAGTTTGCAGTCTCTGTTCTGGTTTTGCAAGAGTCACAATCAGAATTGTGGTTTGTTTTTCTCTTTTATTCCACAACTGTTCAGGTGTTTAAAAATTAAAGATCCCTTCTTTTGTGGAGTTTAGCCCTACCTTCTCTCTGCCCCCCGCAGCCTCCCATTGTAACACTGACACTGCTGTCATCTTTAAGATAGATGGACTTTAGGAAAAGTCTCCTACCCATTTGAAGAATTTACACAGCTTTATGCTTTACACCTCTTAATTTCCTCTGCTTCTTATCTAACACTAAAACTGTTCCTTGCCTTTATTCCCAAGACTTTCATGGGGATACATAACCTAGTTCTTCCCATTTAATTGCACATTAGGCCTTATTATCACTTACTATCATTGCTGTGGTGCCTCATATACTTTTACAAATTTGTATTAAATTAAGAAAATAGTATCTGTTAAGTCTGACTGCCTCTCTCTTGCTCCATCCCAAAAAGCCACATATAAAAAGCCACGTATTTGTCTTTATGTGTGTTTTCTTAATGGGGAATACTAAGGTTGATGAGAAAGGAAAGATGACTTCACATTAAAATTGAGTTAAAACCTGGTGACTCAGCCTCCCCCCAGCACTCAAGAAAGAGGACTGCTTCTGCAGGCTGGTTCTCTGTGAAATTGCTGCCTGCCTCATACACAAATCCAGACCCTACCACATGCCTGTTGACAGCTTATTCTAAAACAGCAATTCAAAAATTATGATCAGCAAGAGGCAGCCTCTTAATTGCCATTAGAATGAGTGGAGCATCCTCCTCCCAAAGGACTTGGAAAGAAATATTTTATGGCAATAAATACAAGATAATGCACAGCATTATACTGAATTATAATTGCACACTCTGTCAGAGGAGGCAAGAGCAGGGGGCTCCTTGAAGGAAGGCAAACTTGGATCCGGTGGCAACCATGGTAGCAGTGCTCCCACAGCACCAGAGCCAGGCCAGCAGAGCCTGGCGGGGACTGCTGTGGGTCCAGCAAGCACCAGGCAAAGGCAAAACAACAAGAAAAATCCAGGATCAATCCAGGAAACACAGACACTTCAGCCACAGGGCAGGAAGTCCACTTACAACCTAGCCAGGGCAGGAATATGAGCAGGGAGGGAGGGGCTGCTCCTCAGAGACAGCCACTGAAATCACCGGGCAGGCTCTGAACACCAAGTGCTTTCTCATGCTAGGTAAATTCAAATGCAGAAAACACTGTCACCAGATCTAATGGAGGACAAAGGAATGTGTATGCTCAGAGCAGATTTAGGTGAAGTCATGTGTTTTAAGTCTACCAGTAGCTATTATAACTGTGACAGTTGGATCACCTGAATTCCCAAATTGTAGATTGCTAAATTGCAATACTGAAGATCCCTCTACCTACTCTTTCTGAGAACATTTTCTAGTCACTGTTAGGAAAATGGTGTCTTGGTTTGGTCCTACATTTTCTTACAACAGTCTTTGTATTCTTTCAACAGAAACAATTTGTGTCATAAACATTATGTCAAGAATATGAAAGACTTGATTACAAAATGAAGACACGCACAAGGAATATGTATCAACAATTAAGTCAAGAAAGCAGATATAAGAAAAAAAATCAATTTTAAAACTATCTATCAAATCCTCTAAAACTTTTTAAGAAACCTAGACAAGTAAACTTTGTGCGAGAGGATTAAGGAGGACTTATGCTAAAATTGATGAGAATAAATTAAAAAGATGATAAGAACATTTCCTGGACTATCTGGACAGAACAAAACCTAGGGTTAAACTACAGTACTCTGAGAAAAGACCGAAGCTTCACTAGTTACCAGTGACCTTCCACTAAGTGGGAAACACAAAAAGTCTGCAAGAAACTTCATGGCCAAGGCAAAATATCAGGCAGTATCTGACTGGAGAAAGACTGACTGAAAGAAATGACCAAGCATCTGCAATAATGCCTTGAAAACAAAACCACATCAACCTTAATTGTCACAGTGCCACAGAAGGAAGATGAGTGAAAATGTATTGAGCAGCTCAGCAGAACATTAATGTCACTTGCAGGAAATATTCATAGTAGATTGATATTACAGCAAAGGAAATCCAAGAGAAAAAAGAAGGTAAGGAAAGAAGGTACAGGTGTCAGCTAAAGGGCTGAACATGTTTTGAAGAGTCCTAGGAAGAGATACTGAAGTGCAAAATGCTAATCATCATCTACCTGTATGATTCTGAGAAATCTTGTTATTCTTGCAGAAAATGCACAGAGACAAATGATTGGCTGTGGAACATGGATGAAGTAAATTACTCTGGTGGGTTAACCTTGGCTAGAGATAAAAATCCACCCAACCAGCCACTTGCTTTACCCCTCAGTGGAATGTGGGCAGACATAAAGACAGGGAGATCACATAACTGAATACATTGCAGACAAAGCAGACTTGCCTTATGGAAAAACTACCTAATACATTGTCAATAAAAACAAATATTGCATTATGGATTTGGGTAGTGTGGAACTTCATCTGCATATATACAGCAAGAAATCAAGACTGTGTTAAACCAGCATATTTTGTCCACTCTCAAGCCAAAAACAATGTATTATTGACAGGAATAAAAAGCAAAATGTGCAACTGTTCTTACTTCTTGACTTCATTGAGAGAAAAAGACTTGAAGGAAATAGTGTGTAAAACCTTAGAACAAGAGGCAGAACAGTAAAGACCTAGATATTGAAGGCTAAAGATAAACTTTCTTCCAGTTCTGCACTTCTAGAAAGCACAAGGGGCAGTTCTAAGGAGACAGAGCTATAGTTTTGAATATTGCAATTAAAATCATGTTCTCATTAAAATATTTGCATGTCTAGCTATATGGAGGGAATACAAGACCTTGAATTAAGCTATTGCCTCTCCAAATACAGTTCAGAAGTGTGATAGAATCTTGCTGATTGTAAGACACTTCTACATAGTAAAAAATCATTCTTTTAAAAAACTTGAAGTTATGGAGATCTAATATATTTTTAGATCAAATAGAAGAGGAAACACAATCAACAGACTTCAAAGCTGAAGTTTTTAATCTTTTCTTTTTAAAGCATTGTCACTGAATTGAAAGAATATTATAAGGTAGGTTTGTAATTAAATGGGTAAAATCCTGAATGTATATGTTGATGTAAAATAGAGCAAGATGCCAATAGCAAAGTACGAAATGCATTTCCCTAAATCATCTTCAGTTTCTTTTAGTCTCCTAGAGACACACATTCTAGTTAACTTGAAGTTATTATTTCCCTACCTTTATGACATGCCTGTGGCACTGTGCAAGGTGATCAGGCAAATGCAGGTGCTCAGGGAACGTTATGGGTGCTTTAGATCTTCCACTAATAGTATCAAACACACCATTTTTATGTGTTCTATGTTACATGATGCAGTTCTTGTCACAGAGCTGAGGGGGAAATAATGCAATATTGGTGAACAGGATTGTAAACGTGCTTGAGTGACTTGCAGCCAGAGTGTCAAGAAACACATAGATCACACAAATTGTTGTTTGGCCTCGTCTGTAGAGCAAGTACAAAATCTCTGTTCAGATAATGTGATAGACTTGGAGGCAGCCCACGGAACATGCTAGAGATTTCTGCCCTACTGTAGCAAAGATCCAAGCAGAGTGGTAAAACACACCCACAGGAACCCCTGGCACACAGGTGGAAACAGCAGGTTCACTTGCCCTCCAGCATGGGCTGGAGCTCCTCCAGCATGAGCTCCATGGTGTCTGTGTGAGTGTGCTCACACGTGTGTGCCACTGCCCAGCTACTGCTTCAGGGATGCCCTGCTTAGCAAGGCAGTGAAAATAAATTTATTCTTGGCATTTCATCTGTGCTTGTGCCTTCATCCTGCCTGTTGTTGCTAACACACAGATGTTTAGCTTTCATACAGAATCACAGAATCATTCAGGTTGGAACAGACCTCCAAGCTGGGCAAGACCAACCTTGACCAATCATCACCTTGTCAACTGGACCATGAGACTGAGTGCCACATTCAGTCTTTTCTTGGACACCTCCAGGGATGGTGGCTCCACCACCTCCCTAGGCAGCCCATTCCAGCACTTGACAACCCTTTCCATGAAGAAATTCTTCCTGACGTGCAATCTGAATCTCCCCTGGCACAACTTGAGGCCATTTCCTCTTGTCCTATTGTTTGTTGTCAGGGAGAAGAGCCTGACCCCACCTGGCTACAACCTCCTTTCAGGGAATTGTAGAGATTGACAAGGTAACTCCTGAGCCTCCTTTTCTCCAGGCTAAACAATGCCAGCTGCTCCTCATCAGATTTGTGCTCCAGACCCTACTACAGTTCTGCTGTCCTTCTCTGGACACGCTCCAGCACCTCCTTGTCTTTCTTGCAGTGAGGGGCCCAGAACTGGACGCAGGATTAGAAATGTGGCTTCACCAGTGCCAAGTACAAGGGGACAGTCACTTCCCTCATCAAACACCACTAGCAATACTCCACACAAAGATTTTATTTTACATTGGGAATTCCTATCTGCTTGGTATATTCTGAAATTTTAAAGACCTTATGTAACCTCGAGGAGAATAAACACAAGGATACCTACAGAAGTGAAATATCACTAAAATTACAAAGATGTGCAGTTAGAATTTTTCTGTTCTTACATTAAGTGAACATTAATTTTGCTTAACCAAATAACCAGCTCCTTTAAACGATGAAGTCACCAGCTCCTTCATGCTTCATTAACTCTGAGTCCTCTTAACTAAGTCATATCTTGTCAGTAAGGAGTATTGCAGTTTTAATAGGAAGGTATCAATGTCTTCTCAATTTATTAAAAATACTTTAGAGTCTCAATGGATTAAACCATACTTTGTGCGGAAAAAAGGCAGTAATTCTTTACGTTACTATCAAATCAACACTTCAGATTTGTGTTCCAAAAAGATGATGAGATACTTGCAAAGATTGCAGAAAAAGCTTAAATCTCTAAGGAGTTCAAAATTGAGTTGAGTGAAAGTAAATGGATTCCCACCCATGGAATAAATTACATTAAATTCTATTGGCATATATGATTTGTGAAATCCTATCTTTTCGACATACCTGCACGCACACAAAGAAGCCATTAATAAGTGCAAGGATCATGAGCAAGAAAATGGCCCCTTGATGGCATGAATGGCCCAGAAAACTGATCTGTCGCACAATGTAGTAAAAAAGTATTTCTTCTCTGGACATGAAACCTGGGAAAGCTCTTATTAAACCTAACCTGCATATTGCCAAGATCATCTTTATTCATGTATAAGGAACAGCAAACTGTGTATTTGAATATGTAAGTTCCCTGGGGCAAAGAAAATTTTTGTTTTGTTCCTGTGAGATTTATTTTCATAGGGTATCCTCCAGCCAGAAGCTGAGCCTTGTGGGCCCTGGTATGATTTAAGAGAATCTCCCATAGTGTCCCACCAACTTGCAGCTGCAAAATGAGAGGCAGCTCTCCACTGTTACACTGGTGCTCCTGCTTGCAAAGTGAGACCATCAGTGCCATGAGTTTGCAGAGAGAGATTCACAATGGCAGGGCCCATCAGAGACCCAGTGACTTCTGCATCCCTTCTCACCAAGACTTCCAACCTCTGTTTGTCATAAATGAGTGTTTTATGTTACCTAAGGAATCACTGGGGAAGGTACCAGCAGAAGAAGGTTTAATATAAAAATGAAAGTTAATCGGCAAGATCCACTCTACTACTTACCAGATAGCTAAAGCACACAGCAAAATCAGACTTAAATCGAAATTCAGTCATTCTAAAACTAAAACCAGTGTAAAAAGATCTGCAGAGAGGCTGGAGTTGGAAAAAGGTTAAGGATGGTAAAGGGCAAGTATAAAAAGGGATAAGGGGGACCCACACATTGAGTCCCAAGGTTCAGGATGGATCCCCTTGCCAAATTACTCCCCAGACTTGATCAACAGTTTAGGCCTAAAGGTTTAAACAGAACTTAAACTACACAGCGGTTTATTGCTGCCCTAATTTAGGCAATTTAACAAATGTTTCTATATAATTTACTATAAGCACAACAGTAACACAGATGCTTGCCTGTTTTATGACTATAAGGTACTTCAGGACCTAAGAGAGCAACATTCATGGTATGTATGTTATAGCACACTCACACTCGCACGGACACAGACTTGAGGAGTATGCACAAGGAATATACGTGGGGAAACTCCCCTCTGGCTCAGTGAAGGACTCATGTCAGATACCTTTGCCTCTTCTCAATGGGAAAAGGGCTGAGACTCAGACTAGGGGTCTGGGTCTCATCATAATCATTCAGCTGTGGTTTTCCAAGGATAATAAACTTGAGAATTCACCAGAACGAGATGTTGATCAAAGCCCTCTGCAGTCCAGGAGAGCTCAAAGGGTCTCACTTTGGGCTGCTGTTTAGAGCATTGCAAGAGAGTTAGTTTTAATCATACCAATGGTCTTTTCTGAGATCACAGTGCAGCCTGAGGAGGCAGTGGAGGAAGGATGCACCACTACACTGTGACCACTGAAGTGTATGTGAGGGAGTTTGTCCCTCTCAGATGAGCTCATGTTGCAGAGGGCAAAGTTCCAACAAAACAGCTACAGACTGGAGAAGGCTGAGATTGCTCCAAAAGGCAGGGAAAGATCAGTATGAGCAGCATGTGCTGCAAGTGAGCATGAGGTGGGGGCCCAGTCAATAGAGAGAGTTCAAGATAAGAACAGGAAAATAGAGATACAAATTTGGATTTGGATGGGCTATTGGAGACAGAGCAAATGAGTAATTGCTTTAAGAACAAATTCAGGGTCTTGCATCTGAATATTTCCTGGTACCCTGTATTACATAAGTGATCTTGGAATTTTGCAGTGGTTTGGATTGAAAGGCATCTTCAAGATCATCGCGTTTTAACCCCCTTCTCCATAGACAGGGACAGCTTCCATTAGACCAGATTTTGTGAACACTTCAGAGATGGGGCATCCACAGCTTCTCTGGGCTACCTGTTCCAGTATCCTACAATCCTCACAGTAAACAGAGTAATTTTGGCTTTACAGTGACTTTTCTGGTCCAGAAACTTGCTCAGAGCAAGAGTAACTTAGAGCAGGAACACCTTGATCATCAGCAAATGAAAGACATACTGAAGATATTGCTATTGTGCAGCAATACATGCCCCTTCCTTTTGATTTGCCTTATAACATAGTTCTCTTATTCCTTCTGTAATAACATTTATCTTTTACCACTTTCTGTAAGACAAAATGGATACAGTAAGAATCTTTAAATAAAGACAAATTTCTGAAAAATATTACTAATAGTTCATCTCTTACATACTTATTGTGACAGAGTGCTTAGAAAGCAGTGAACATCTAGATAAATTATGTAGATCTACTAAAGATAATGTAGGAGATTACTCTTTCCTCTTGGAAAAGTTAAAATTAAAAAAAGAAGAAAATCAAGTGAGAAATAGTGGCAAAGAAAAAACTTAAAATTGTCACTTACAAAAGACAAAAAGATGCTCTAGACTAAGGACTTTTCTGAATAAAAGTTTTAATAAGCTTCTTAAATGCATGTATACTCAGATGATATAACTAAAATACAATAAATCTCTTTAAAAGTTTTGTTTGTTCTTCATAGATATCTGCTAGCTGTTATTTATCAAATACATTATAAATGAAGAGTTTGATTTTAAGCATGGAGCTCCAGAAATATTTTCCAATTCAATACTCAGGGGAACTGAACCAAGTGAAAGTTAAAGGTAGGGGAAATAGTCAACATATGCAACAACAATATGCTTTTCATTCTTTGTAAAGGAAGAGGTTTTGATTGAAAGTCAGGTTGGTGAAACTCTAAGCAAAATACGAGGAATGAAGGCTGCCTCTAAAAAAACATGTTCCTGAGGTTTTTGAAAATCTCATGAAAGGGAATAAGGTTGCAGAAGCCACAGTATGCACTCAGTGGAATAAATATACTTACAATATTTTTTATTTTTTCCTGAGCTTTTACTTCCCACAGCACCATGAATTCAGGAAATATAAAAAGTTCTCAAGGAACTCTTTACAGTCCAGAATATCAAGAATTGAGCATTACCAGGAGGGCAGTACCAAATACAGTCCCTTGTAAATACAGCCATCCTGAAAAATATGTAATTTCAGTTTGACCTTTTATTCTGCTTTCTTTGCCAAAACCACTGCATTTGTAGAGGGAGAGCAGATCTGTCTCATGTATGCCTTATGAGGACAGATTTTATTTTTTTTCTCTATTCACATACTACAAGGTCAATTCAGAAATTAGCATGGCTTTGAGTCCTTTCATCAACAAATTAAAGTTTATAATTCACATTTCTGTCTTGTTTTTCTGGAGTAAGCACCAAAAAGCTTAAAAGCCATGGGTAACTAAGTATACCTTCTTTTAGATAAACCTCCAACAAAATGTCTTCTTCTGATCTCACAATAGTATAGAGATGAATAAGGAATAATATTTGACTTCTTTATCATTATTATTATATATTTAAACTTGTGTTTCAGACAATTAAAAGTTATGTTCTCAATAGAGGACAAACAGGACACATCTGGAGTTCACAGTGAGTGATCTGGACACTGTCTATTAACAAGTAGCCCCATGGACAATGAAGATACCATATTTTATGTATTTTTTCAGACCTTATTTCAAATCAAATCAAGAATAGCAGTCATGCACCTGTGATAAGATGCATTTCTATTAGAAGATTGGGATAATGAGTTCTCATCATCTATGAAAAGCCCCATTATCTGGTGACTAAACAGCACATTATCAGTGAAATAAAAAATTGCAAAAATGAACTCATCTTAATTTAGCCTGAAAAGGTTATTGTTGAGTGTATTTCCAGATGGATTTTCCTTTTGAAAAGTTTATAAAAGAAAACAAATTATTTTGTAAAATATTATAAGGATGTGTCTTAATAAATTCTAAAAGCTCCAAGTAAGGTGTCAAAATAACTCCTACTACTGAAAATCACCACATACAAACTGGACAGGAGACGGATGACTGAAACTGGTTATGTTCCTAAGCAACATGTTAAATCTCATTATGTTAATGGAAAATATGATTTGTTCAATTTCACTGCTCTGTTACTTCACTATTCCCAGAATACCATCCCTCCTTACAATAGGATTGCCATTGCAAGGAGACAAGGAATAAAAACTAAGGCATTGTTTTGAGTAGGAAAATCCTCCATTATCTTCATCCGTTCTGCAACCTCACTAATAAGGATTATGTAGCAATAATTTACTTTAGAGTCAGAAAAAACTGCAACTTTCGAAGTTCTGAAATATTACAGTTAAAACCAGAAAGCTACAATATAAAGGGACCTGGAAGGGGTAAACCCCTTTATCTATATACCTGGAAATACTGTAACAATGACAGAAATACTGGGACAGTTAATATTTCTCCTGCAAATCTGTTCATCTCCCAGATTTTCAGAGACACTTTACTTTTACAAATCAAGCCACAGATGAATGAAATTGTGTTTGCTACCTTGTATGATGTTATTTCAAGCATCTTTTATGGATAAACAGTGTTCATCTTGGTATGAGAACATTACACTGCAGTCACAGAATCACAGAATACAGAGTCATGTCTTATATACCTGTGGGAGCTCCTGTTCCTTTCACATTCAACATTAGATGTTTTGTTGGCTTTCCTAGTCCCAATCCTGCATGCTCAGACATATTTTCCACCTGGGTCTACATCTCTTCGATACAATGGAGAAATATATACCAGTTATGTGCACAAAGCAAATAAGAAAGTTCAAGTAACATTTTGTTTTGGCTGGTAACAGATTTGGGTTGGGGTTTTTTGTTGGTGGTGGTTGGTTGGAGTTTTGGGGAGTTTATATATGCTTGCTTTGGTTTTGGTTTTGTTTTCAGTCAGAGGCTGTTCTTACATATGTAACATGTATGATCTTACATAAATAATGACACTGGGTACAATTCCTGCCTGACCAGTTATTTATAAATATACAAAGAACTTCCTGATAAGCTTTAAATGACAGTAGTGCTGCTCACTGTAAAAGCAGGATGAAAAGGGACCATTCTTTCTCTGTGACACAGAACAGTAACAATTCACAGCTCCTAGTTAGATGTCAAAAATGCTTGCAAAACATACAACAGGACATAATGTTACTTCTGGGCATTGCTCCCCTGTCACCCTGGTTTTACAGGGCCCCATAAGTTGTAACACTGTAGCTGCAGTTTCCCATGCTTGTTTTGTAAACATGGTCCTTGTTTTCCTTAACCAACCAAAATTGTTTTGCGCTTGTGGAATTGTTTTTCATTCCTTTCCCTGGGGTGGAGAAAGATGATTGACCATGTCTTTGTCCTGTAAACCTTCAGGGGTGTTGACCCCTTTCACCAATCTTTGACTGTCCTTAGAACCCTATAAAAATAGATCAATAAAGAAGGGCAGGACTTTTGGTCGGTCCTGCCTGGTGAAACCACTGCTGCTCTGTGACCCGCGTGTTTCTTCTGTTACTAACTAACCAACACTCCCCACCAAAGCAAGATACCCAGAGACTTGAGCTTTGCTAAGAGAGTTACTTGCTCATAGCCATTAATGATAGTTTTGTTGTGAGTAGGAGGAACACACGGCACAGAAAACAGATAAAAATACTTAAAGTGGCAAAGTTATTTCCCATAGCTCAGTTTTGTTTCATAAGAATGAACCTGTGGAAAATTTTCTGCCAGAGTTAACCTGCCAATTGGATTCACTCAGGACCATCACAGTCATCCTTATGAGGACATTTTACATCCCAGTAAGGAGCTTTTAGAAGGGTTGAACAAAATCATCTCTGACACAATTTCATTCTTGTTTTGTCAATGGTAATTTTAGTCTGGTGAGACTTGTGACCTCACCCTTGTTTTGATATTCCTTGATGTTGAAAGTTTCTTGGAATCTCTCCAGTTTTCACAGGTTTATTAATGACATGCCTACTGACATAACAGCTGAAAGTTCAAACACATTGCTTTGTGCTTGGGACAAAAGAAAACTAAAATGATATAGCATCAAACCCCGATGTAAATTTATATTTAGCATAAAGGAAGTGCATTGGTCATCAACTATGGAGATATAATCTGGTGTTTCACCCATGGGAAAACTCCCATCCTCAGCAATGACAGCTTGTGCCCCTTCTCCTGTGTAAGCCATGATTCCCCAAGCTCCCACTAAGTCCATGAGTCAGTAGGAGTGAAAAAGCCAACACTTACCAGCACCACTGAAGGAGGATATTTTGTGTAAGGGTTTTGTGGCTATGTCCCATTATTTAATGGGAGATTTTGATTTGTGAGGAAAGGACATGTGAGACTAATCCATCTGGTAAGGCAAGAGTTTCTGCAGAGTTTTGAACTCAGGAGAGCCAAGAGAGGCTGACTGAGAGGGAGAAAAGCCCTGGTCAGACAGCTGCTCCTGGCCTTGCTGCTGCTCTCAGATTCGCTGGAGTTGCTTCAAGCAGTGTTGTTGACCTGGGAGTCACTCTTTCAAACAAGATGAAGTTACTCACTGCAGTACAAGACAGCCTGAAGTCAACAGGATCAGGAGTTACTGCCTCACAGGGAGCAGCATATTTGTGCAAGGCAGCTGTTTCTGGATCTGTCTGAGCTTCTGCAGCTGTCCAAGATGTATCTTTTTCTTAAGATGTTGTATCAACTCACAATTAAAATTTAAGCAGGTCTCATCTCAAAAATGAGGAATACAGGGTATAACCTGATCTCTCTCACACAAAAAGGTCCATGTCATGAATAATATTAAATCATTAATAAGTAAAAAGAACAATGTATCAACAGTGAATCTTACCTCAGATATTCCCATTTTTCTAAATAAGAAATATAGAACAGAACTTTCTTATTATCATGTTTCTACTCATCATTCACGTATGCTATACATGGCATAATTACTATTTACTAATCACTATACATGCAATAGTAATTGATATAGATGAAGTAGGACACACAGAGTGTGTTATGCTAATACTTCAAAAAGTTTTTGGTCTTCAGGGCTTGCAGAGAAAAGTCACTGTGAACTACAGCTATATAACTGAACCACAGATTTTCAGATTTTAAATGCATCTTGATTTCTACACATACTTAAATGTAAGATATGGCCAAACTTCTAGCATACTGGATCTAAATATTCAGCAAATTGTTATTTTCCATTTATTCTGGCACATCTTCAGTTACAATTTAAAACCACTCTGAGCAGACAGAACAAGATAAGGAAGGTTCTGTTTGATGGACCTGATTTTCTTTGACAAGGTGACCAAGTGGGTGAGGGAAAGGCTGTGGTTGTCTATCTAGACCATAGTAAAGCCCTTGACATCACTTTCCAGAGCATTCTCCTGGAGAAACTGGATGCTCATTGCTTGGACAGGTGCACTCTTCTCTGGATAAAACATCTGGCTGAATGGCCAGGCTCAGAGAGGCAGTGAATGGAGATAAATCCAGCTGGCTGCTGGTCACTAGTGAGGTTCCCCAAAGCTCAGTATTGGGGTCAATCCTGTTTAATATTTTTATTGACAACCTAAAAGAGGATCAAGGGCATCTCCAGTCAATTGCTGATGACACCAAGCTGGGTGCAAGGGTTGATCTGCTGGGGGTAGGAAGGCTCTGGAGAGGGATCCAGAAGGGCTAGATCAATGGGCTGAAGTCAGTGGCCTGAGGTTCAAATAGGCCAAGTGCCAGGTTTTGCACTTGAATCTCCCCTGCACTGTGGGCAGAGTGGTTGGAAAGCTGCCAGGCAGGAAAAGTCCTGGGGATCTTGGTCAGCAGCAGCTGAACATGAACCAGTGTGGCCAAGGAGGCCAATGGCACCTGGCCTGTATCAACAATAGTGTGACCAGCAGGATCAGGGCAGGGATTGTCACCTTGTAATAGACACTGGTGAGGCCACACCTCGAGTACTGTGCCCAGCTCTGGGCCTCTCAAGACAGGAAGGACATTGCAGTGCTGGAGAGTGTCCAGAGAAGGGCAATGGAGCTGGGGAAGGGTCTGGAGCACAAACCTGGTGAGGAGCAGCTGAAGGAGCTGAAGGGGCTCAGCCTGGAGAAAAGGAGGCTTAGGAGGGACCTTACCACTCTCTACAACTCCTGAACAGATGTTGTAATCTGGTGAGGGTTGGGCTCTGCTCCCAAGGAACAAGAGGAAATGGCCTCAAGTTGCACCAGAGGAGATTTAGATGGAGTAGTATGGAAAATTTCTTCACTGGAACAGGGATCAAGCACTGGAATTAAAAGCCAAGGGAAATGGTGGAATCATCATCCTTGGAAATATTCAGAAATTGCCTAGAGGTGGAACTTGGGGACCTGGTTTAGTGATGGAAATGACAGTGCTTGGTTCATGGTTGGACTTGATGATCTTAAAGGTCCCTTTTCCAACCTTCTATGCTCATTTAATACCCTGGTGCCCTGATGTATTTAGTCATCATCAACACATTCAGTTTTTAAGATGATAACACCAAATAAAGCATCATTAGGTCTCTAACTATTACAACTAGTGTCAAAGTATCAAAGATTAAGTAAATCTGTTTGATTTTAGGACAGGTCTGAGCTGATCAGTCTTTTGAGACCCTACGTTAAAAATACATAAATGTGAAAAAGTTTAAAGGAAATGTCTGACACTACCAGGGAAAAAAAGTGGTGCAACTTTTTATACCTGAAGGTGAACTCTTTTTACACCTTCCAAATTAAACATGGTCAGTCACACCCATTAACAGGGAAAGAAATCTATAGTTCCTCCAGATGAGAGAGCTTGTTCAGTTTACTGGTTGGAAAGTGGGCATATTCCATTGTTGAGTTTTTATCACTTGCATTAGAGTATGGTGATTGCAAGGAAAAAGAGAGTTGCCGAAAGTTGTTTTAGGCTTTTCTATGAGTATGCTAATCAGACCATTGCAGAAGATAAAATTCCTGATTTCACTGGACATTATCTGACCTGTTTTCACCCCAAATCAGGATGTGGCAGACTTGTACAATATCAAATGAAGGGCAAACACTGCAGACAAAAAAGCACTGTGCCTTCAGACAGGAACTGTTTATAGAGCTGTGTCTCAGTTTAAAAGGACAGCCCAGTCAACCACCCTCTCATTGAGTTGATAGAAAATTCTCTTGTAATTATTCAGGTGAAATTTCTTTCAGATTAGACTATAAAGTGAGATCCTTATTAAAAGATTAAGGGTAAAGTTAACTTGTTTTGGAGCAAACACATAATTATAAAATTCAGCTTATCAAAATTACAGAAAAATGTTTGCTGAAAAGCTTGGTTTTTTCATAACATTTATATTAACATTTCAGTTTAGCCTCTTTTGAAAACTTATATATAAACTAATGTATCCAGGGTGACTAATGAAATGCAAAGTTCATCATACCTTTTTAAGCAATATAAAAAGCCCTGTCTTAAAAAAAATTACATAACAAATTAATTTTAAAAATAGCAGTATCATGAATCCTTTCCAAACTTAATTTATGCTTCCTTTTAGAAAAATATTATTGCAGAACCTTAAATATACCACCACATACTTTTTTTTTTTTTTTTTCCCTCCATATTTTCTAGGATTGAGAGCAAATAAAATTGGAGATAAAAAAGTTCAGCCAAACCCACAGGACCTACCATGCAAATTCCAACATCTCCTGATGGATCATCAGTGGGGCCCTAGGCATACTTTGCCTTGAACAATTCTGGGAACCTGCAGGAGCAGGTTCCACAGGTACCAGGTACCACAACCAGAGGGGAATGAAGTCTGTATTTTGCCAGTAGGTTTCACTGATATTTACTGGCAGGACAAAGCAGTTTGTTCAGCTCCCTGTCGTTCTCGGCCCAATTCAAGACTCAAGTCTTGTGTAGCATTTTCTCCCTTCTCACCTAGAACCATTTTTTAATCAATTCTCCATTCCTAGCCCTACAACTGAAACTGCTAAAACACTACCACAAAGTATTCACTGAGAGAAGAATACATCTGAAAATCAGCCCTAGATTAAACCACAAGACAGACATAAGTGTTAAATCAGCACAAACTCTTACTGCTCGTTGTGGCTCATAAATAATATATAATTATAGTAATTTTGGCTTGCTCAGTATTCCTAGATGAACTACACATGCACACCTGCATATTTCTGTACTCTATAGGTGTGTATACACAAAATCACAGAGGACCTGCCTTCTTCTCACAGTCTTGGAGTAAATACCTATCAGATCTTGTGCACTGCAGGCAACCAGCTTGAATGTGAAAACACATACAAAACCAGGTTTAAAGAGGCTATTACACTCTTAGCTTGCTGGAGATAAATCTATGCTTGTAAAATACTATCCATTAATTTTTCAGTCATTTGGATTTCATGGTACACACAGAATTATGAACTAACTATATTTATTTACTACCTTTATTCTATGAAATAAAAAAATTCCCATTAAAAACCTATTTTATAAAGTCAAATTCTGACATAAAATTATGGCAAATAATAATCAAGAGAATTGTTGATGAAATGTGTTTACACAACTGATAAAATAGGATAATAACATGTTTCCAAAGACCTCCTTCTCTGACAACATTCTGATAAAACTTTGGAGTTTAAATCTTTTCTGAACATCAATACCACATAATCTAAGAAAAATTCATGCTCATTTTTGGGTTTAAGGGCTATATGAAGTATTCTTTACTTATAGGATGGTTGCTAATAGAAAAGAAAATTAATATTTTTTTTCAAATTATCATTAGTCTCATATATTTCAATGAACTCAAATGGTAAAAATTCTGTTTTTTGGAGGTTTTTTACTTTTAATGTTTAAGTGTCTCGATCATCCCAGTTACTAGAATATAATAGTTAATCTGTAAAAAGACCATTCTAGCAATCATCAATTGTCGAAATGCTATTGCTTGAAGAGTAGTTCAATAAAAATACTGATTTTAAGGAATAATTCAGATTTCACTAAGCTCTGTCATAAAGTATTTTTAAAAGTCCACCCTCAATTTTTCCTTCCATTATGAATGGTTCAAGGTTACTTTTTAAAAACTGGAAATTACTTTAAGACTTTACAGGTTTTGTACTACTTTTCAGAGAGCGTGTATCAAAAATCCTGCTACCAAAATCACACTAGTTTTACATTGGCAGAAGAGTTAAGGGAAATCAGGGTTAAGCTCCATAGTTTTGGGGGTTTTTTGGTTTTTTTTTTAAGTGATTCTGTTATATTTCATTTCCTGATTGACAGCATAGAGAAAAAGGGAATAAGAAAGGAGAGATTTTTTAAAGTAATTTGCATTATATGGAGAAAAATGCTGACTGCTTTTCTTGACAAGGGGTGTGAGTGTTCAATATTAGTTTTTGAGGGAGGAGGGGATAAGCTTAGGAGAATTTCCTCTGTGCAAAAGTATCTTGTTACCTGATTGCACTATTCTTCTATGCTATCAAGTCTGAATTGCACTTTTTATAAGGCCATGTTTTAAAAAATAAATAAAGCATACCCCAAGTCACAGCCTGCAATTACACTCAGACATAATACCAACTCCTGATATCTTTTTTTCTCTGTAAAACAAAATAATTCATGATAGTACACTTGGAAAACCTGCCATCTTGTCATGTCACATGAAAATACTCATGAATACTCTGTGCAGATTGGAAAACTTGTTGCCACATTGATTGTATTACATAGGTTTGGGTTACATCCATCATTTAGTTTCCACTGTCATGAATCATAGTCATAGCTGACTTTAAAGGGTGATCTCCAGCTATGATGAACATAAAGGCCAAAGGCAGGTCTAGAAAGGAATTTGTCTTTTATTTGTATCAGATTAATTTTACCAAACTAGTTCTTATTCAATGTCCTGAAGTCACTGTTGCATTTCAAACACTTTGCTAACCAAATTTAAAAGCCTTGTATGAGGTTAAACAGAAGGTCTATCTACCTGACCAAAAGTGAGCAGCAAGGAGGAAAACTACCTTGTTGTATTCCTGAGAGGACCAAGTGCTTTGTGAGATTGCTTCCTGCTACCCAGGAAGGACTGTGAAATGTGGTTCCTGGTAAAACCTGGTTTCTTCTGTCAATACCACACAAACCCCTGAGCCTTCAGCTGATTGTGTGAGCACTGCTATCATCTAATATGCAAAAGAAGAAGGAAGAGGACAGGCAGGAAGAAGAAGAATCAATAGCTTCCTTATTACTCAGGTGTCCTTATCACTCTTTCTCACTAATCTGCATCCTCACATCTCCTTGATTTACCAAACTGACTCAGCATTCTTTCCTCTCCTCCTGTTTAACAGGCAGATGTTTTAACACTGTGTATTAACTACTTTCCCCTTTTTTACTTCTCACTCCAGAATTCTTCCTGACTTTTTGCCTTCTTGGCTCATCTGTTTCCCCCAGGATTCACCAGCTCTTTTCTACCTTTTCTACCTGTTGTCTATGCCTCTACCTACTGTGGGCTGGTTGCCTCCTCATCTGTAACCCGTTTACATCTGCTTAAAACTTGTTTTATAATAGGGCCATGCTTACATCTTACTAAGCCTGTGCACACATAGCACGTTTATTTTATCATCTTATGCAGACCAGCACCAGCCAGAGGAGTCTCTCCCCTTTGTCCCTGCTGAAAAATGAGCCTCCTGTCTATTCATGTGAGCATCATTCCCACCTCACATCATCTCTGTCTTCCCTCTGTTGGCTTTTCCAAATGGACTTTGCTCTCATCAAGAAGGGGGAAAGGGGGGAAATATGCCAGCCAAGATGCACAGAAACTGAGGGAAAAGCAGAGTCAAACAAGCAAAATCATGCAATACACATGCCCAGGGACTGCTACTGTGCCCTCAGCCTAACAGCATTCTCACTGCTCTATCTTCTGTGCTAGCAGAACAGTCCCCATTGATTTGTGTTACTGTCCATTTAAAGTGATGCTCTACTTAATCCCATTGGTAGTGAAGTCATTCCATATATTTATCTTCATCCTTTCTTACTTCCCCTGCCCATTTTGTTTTTCCCAATGAGGAAGTGTCATGGTTTGGCCAGCAGCCAAGCCCCACACAGCCACTCACTCACACCCCCACCAGTAGGACTGGGGTGAGAACTGGAAGGGTAGAAGGTGGAAAACACATGGGTTGAGAGAAACACAGTTGA
Organism: Drymodes brunneopygia; assembly: GCA_013400955.1. NCBI lineage: Eukaryota > Metazoa > Chordata > Aves > Passeriformes > Petroicidae > Drymodes > Drymodes brunneopygia. The sequence continues at coordinate 255,851 of VZTZ01040287.1, forward strand.
ACAGGGAAAGCAAAAGGCACCCATACAAGCAAATCAAAACAAGTAATTAATTCACTGCTTCCCATGGGCAGGCAGGTGTTCAGCATCCCCAGGAGAGCAGGGCCCTATCATGTATAATTGGTTACCTGGGAAGACAAATGTCCTTACTCCAAACATTCACCACTTTCCTTCTTCTTCTCCCAGCTTTCTATATTGAGCATGATGTCACATGGTCTGGAATCTTGCTTTGGTCAGTTTGGGTTGCCTGTTCTGGTTGTGTCTCCCCCCAAACTCCCACGCACCCTCCCCAGTGTGACAGAATGAAAAGCAGAAAAGGCCTTGGCTCCGTGCAATCCCTGCTTAGCAATAACAAAAACATCTCTGTATTATCCCCCCTGTGCTCAGCACAAATCCAAAGCACAGTCCCACACCAGCCACTGGGATGAAAATTAACTCTCCCCGAGCCAAAATCAGCACAGGAGGGTGAACAGCAGTGCCATTGGCCACAAATATACAGGTTCAGAAAAGACCTCAACTGAGGCATTTTGTTTATATTCAGTGCTCCATTATTTCCTGTCTACTTTTCCTATTTATTTGAGGGTTTTTTTCTTACTGGTAGCTGAATACTGAGTTCATGTTTTCATAGAATTTATCACCTCTGACTGAGATAATTTTCCTGACTGGTAGTGGCTAATTTGGAGCCTATCAAAGCAAACAGGGCAGTTTTGTCCACAAGCATTAATTTGTGTTTACTGACACTAGATTTCATCTCCATCCTGAGTCTCATCCACTCAGTATCCTGCTGCATCTCCTCACTGTTGGATTTGTGTTCTGCCCTGAATAACTGCAAACCATTTATAAATTGTTGCCCTTTCTGGGGGGATTTCATATGTTTCTAAACATATGAAAGGACATAAAATATTCTTCCCAGGATAAACACTTGAAATTTCATTAGATTTCAACTTCAAATAGTCCTTTGGCAATTTAAATGTGATGCTTTCTAAGCTTATGTGTGGGTTTTTATTCTTCTGCCAATGTATGTAACAAATACTACATTGAGGGATATAGCTAATAGCATATAATTTTAAATCTTTTGTCTTGAGAAATAACTGATTCATGAAAACTATGGCATGATGTTAGTAAAAATGATAATATTCTTGTTGATGATTAACTAAATCATACATCAGTCATTGGAGCTACAGACCGAATTTCACTCTACTCAGAGACAGCAGTTGTAGAGTGTTTTGTGGATTCATGACACATTTTCCTTTTTGCTTGTTAGCTTGCAACACAGAAACTTCCCCAGTGTTTGGACATTAAAATATTGTGTCAATGGGCAAATTAGAAGGAAGAAAGAAATTAAAGGTTTATTCCCAAGTAACTCGGAATGGATGCTAAAACAGGAAAAGGATTAAGGGGCTTCCAGGTAATCCAACCTAGCACTTTATATTTGTTCCATTGCCATTTAACACTCACAAGTACTGAGAATGCAATCCACCAGAGCTGTATTATATTTCCACCTTCATTGGATAATCACAGGTTCTGAGTGCCTTTCTTACAGGAATACATAATGAATTACCACACATTAAATATTTAGCTTTGAAAAGTCCAAAAAGACAATGTAATGTGCAACTAATATAATTTTGGCTTTGTATTATCAGAATTTCTGATGATTCTTATTCAGTATGTGGTACAGGAGATGGCAATGAAATATATGGACCACAATACAACTCTTTTAAATTTTCTCTTGAAGCTTTTGTTGTTACTACATACAATATAAATACCTCTATATCAGTCACCTTAACATTTCTCAAAGCCATCCCAGCTGCTGAGTTGAGCTGCATGGCAGAACCCAAAGTATGAGTTCTGCAGCACAGACTTTTCAGGTATTTCTTAGTTTCTGAGCATTAATTAGCTCCCCCACTCCCCTGTCTGAACCATTGTTAATTCCATTTTTAGCTACAAAAGACATGACAACACATTATATCTTGTAGAAACAGATTCACTTCTATTGCATGAGGAATTGCATCAAAAATCTAGATAGAGAGGTTTGAAGAGTGATGCTGGAAGGAATAGGCAAACCTTCCAGTAGTTAGCAATCCCTTTTGAGAGAAATGAGTGTGGGCATTTTAGCAACTTAATAATCTAAAGTTTAGATTCACAGTGAGGTATTTAGTTTTCTACTGAGGTTTATATCTTTCCAGTTTTATCAGACTTTAAAGGTATTTAAACTCCAATAGTTTTGGTGACTGTATCTTGAATCACCGTTTATGAATCCATTTTCAATGGATTATTTATTTATTTATTTATTTATTTATTTATTTTACATCTTGACTGGTGAAAATGTCAACTGGCAGTTCCTTACAGTCTGGGAGCACATAAAAAGCAACACAAAACTCCAGCCCAGGACTACCAGGAACAAATTTTTAATATATGAATCAGAACAGTGAAGTTTTATGTTACACACTCATATTAAGATGACCTACTAAACCCACAGTGCTTGGATCAAAATAACTCTGAAAGGGCAGCGTGAAGCAGGAATGTCTGTTTAATAGTATGTCTATAATATAGGAAGTCTTTAAAAGAGGTGTTGACATTTAAATGGGCACTTGCCCACCCTCTACATCTTTTATCCTCACTATGTGGCTCTTATCATAGAATCATAGAATGGTTTGTGTTGGGAGGGACCTTAAAGATCCTCTAATCTCAACCTCCCTGCCATGGACAGTTATGCTGCTACTTTCTTTGTGCAAGTAAAAGCTTTAATCAGACAAATAAATAAGGATAAGCTAGATCAGGAAATCAGTTTAAGTTGGATTTAAAGATTTGGTTATTTTTAAAAGACAAAATTCATCTCAAATCAATTCTGCCAACTCTTAGAAGAGCCACAAGCAAAAGAAGTAGCAAAAAAGAGAAAAAGGTGTAATACTCTGTTGATGGTATTGATACATGAACAAAAACAGTGAACTCCCACAGAAATCATCCCAGTGAAATCTCAAAATTTCAATCATATTTTGCTTAAGCAAAGCTGAAAAATGTTATTGTCTTCCTAAAGAACATGGCCTGACATTGTAGAGACACCAACAATTGCTTTAAACAGTAATAATTCTATACCCTAAAGTCGCTCAGCTAAACTTCAAGTGGAAGTTATTCTCAGATTTTATTGTTTTCAGATTTCAAAGAAACATTAATCCTTTCCCTATCAGGAAGATACAGCTGCTTTTAAATGGATACATAGGGATAGATCCTAAACAGAGGTAAAAAATTCTAATTGAGGAAATCAGTAAATAAATAAGCCAGTAACATTTAATTGCAACATGATCAGAAGGAAATACATGAAAGAAACAACATGAAAATTTGACATGAAGAGGCAGCAACATTTTGAAATTAATTTAGGATCAAGAACGAACAATATGCAAATCTAAATAACAAAGAAAATCCCAGATCACATATCCTGCTAAAGATATCATTGCATGAGGCATTTCATAACAAAAATCAACAAAAATTTATATTATTTAAAAAAAAGTGGAAGATATATAGAGAGCCAGAGAATAAAAAAATTTACAACAAAGTAAACAAACAAACATACATCAAAGAGAGTAGTGCCAAATCATTTACTGGGATCTTAACTAGAAAAAAACACCATAATCATAAAATATTTATTATTTTATTTTGCAGAAGTGTAAAGAAAAAGGTGAAAATAAGAGATACAAATGAAGAATGATTTTGTCCTAATTTGTGGCAATCCAAAGAATAATCATTAAAATAGTCCTTTTTCAAAGAATGTTAATTCCAAATATATTTGTTACATTTAAAGCAACAGTTTACTACTTTTTATAAGAGAAAAAAGGAAATAAGAAAATGTGCATGCATATTAGAAACATGGACATAATTTTAATGAAATAACCTGATTTTTCTTTCAGTTACACAACTTGATTATTGTACTGAAATATACCTTGCAGGGAGCAGAAAATACTATGGCCTCCTCTACAAAATATTGTTTGATATTCTAATAGTTAAGGATCAACTTAAACTTTGCAACATTTTTTATATACATTTTAGGTTACTATTTCTAGATTTTGCTGTTCCAGTTCTATATTATAATTTTGATTATTTCACTGCTTCAGAAAACATACAATACCTTACTTTTGGGGGTAGCTTTGAGTGATTTTTGGCTAAACCCTTACACTGGACTAACAGCACCATCACTGAGAGGTCACTGATTCAGCTGGGAGCAACTGAGGGGATGAAAATCTTAAACTCCAGGTTTTTTTCTAACTACAGGGTAACAGAAACATTCAATCAAAGCAAATACTAAAAGATTGCCCAATGAAGGGCCCCATCCTAAGCCCTTAATCACTGTATTAGTTTCGTTATTGAGCAATTGCATGGGCATAAACAGGTTTTTGTCTCATTTTGATACCAAAATATCTTTCCCTCAGCACCAGCAGATACATTGCTTATGTTGTTTGCCTGGTTTTTTTGGATAAATTTTCGGGTGGTTAGTTTCTGACAGTCTAAATATGCATAATGAAGTAATTTGCTAATATATAAATATGATATAACAATGACCTCAGCAAAAATAGGGAGAGTATTACACTGCCAAGGCCATACTACTCCACTTAGGGGATATTACTCAAATACAAACCCCTTGGAACAAAACATAGTCACCAAGATCAAACCTGTGTGAAAAGCAGTTCCTTCAGCAGGATTTGGAGTGAACAGAATCCCTGAGCACAGAATCACAAAACAGTTTGGTTGGTAGGAACCTTAAAGTTCATTATATCCAATCCCACAGTTGTGGGCATGGACACCTCCCACTAGACCAGGTTGCTCAGAGCTCCATCCAACCTGGCCTTGAACACTTCCAGGGATGGGGCAGCCTCAGCTTCTCTGGGTACCACGTTCCAATATCTCATCACCCTCACTGTAAAGACTTTCTTCCTAAAATCTATTCTAAATCTACTCTCATTCAGTTTAAAGTCATTACCTCTTGTTCACCCTTGTCTAAAGTCCCTCTCCAGGTTGATTTTAAAGGTACTGGGAGGGGTTTTAAGGTCTCTCCAAAACCTCCTCTTCTTCAGGCTGAACAATCCCCATTCTCTCAGCCTTTCCTCAAAGTAGAGGTGCTCCATCCTTGATGATCTCCTCTGCCCTGGCTCAAACAGGTCCCTGTCCTTCCTGTGCTGGGACCCCAGAGCTGGATGCAGTTACCTGGGTGGTTTCTCACAAAAGCACAGGGGGAGAATCACCTCCCTCAGCCTGCTGATCAGAAGACCAGAACAAGAAGAAAGGAAAAAATCCCCCACAAAACCAACCAACCAAAAAAACGTCCCACCAAAACAAAGGAATAACCAAAAACCTCCAGACATCACCACTGAAAAGAAAACCTTTGGATGACTGCTCCTTTCCTAGACGCAGGAAAGGACATTAAAAGCTCTGCTTTCTAAGTGGACTGCTCAAGGAACAAACAAAGAGCAAATATGCTGAAGGAAAACTTAGAAAAGCTTCATGTCCACATCAGCGAGACTGAAAGGGGCAAAATGGATATAAAGGGATGCCTTGGCTTTTTAGGGTATTCCTTTAGCCAGCAGTACTGCAGTGATACCAGGCCTTGGAAAGTTATAAAATTCATTTTTTTTCTGCTTCAAATACTACTTGTCATTAAAAAGACAGGAAGACTAGGTGGCAGAAAGCCTCACAGGAAGCGTGCAAGGAGAAAATGCAGGATTGCATGGCACCCAGAGGTCCAATGAAGGCAGGCTGTCTATGGAACAGCAGGCAGGCTCTCTTTGGGTTCAGTGTGTGTGAGCTGGAGCTGAAAAGAGCACTGCAGCAAATGTGATCTGTAAAAACGAAAACTGTTTTAAGAACAAGGAATAAGAATGCATTAAAATAGAAACTGATGTGTTGCAGGATGAAAAAGAAGGTGGAACAGCTCGGAAAATTTACTGCAAAAGGGAATATTAATCTGATAGAAAGGATTAGTATTTGAGGAAAATATGTATTCTTCTCTCAAGGCCAGACATTTATTTCACATCCACAGTGCAGAACAATTGCCGTATTTATACTAGAAATGTTGCCTTCCTTTCTGCAAGAAAGGAAGTAGTGCTGGACATCAGTGGCAGTGTTTACTGCCTCTAATAAAATTACAAATGGCAAAGATGTGTTTCCTATCTGTGAGCTTGTCAATGCAAAAAATGGCTACCTAATTTAATGTTCTGTAGCACCTATAATGATTCTTCATCAAGAAATAAAAATGTCCTCATCTTAAAAGCACTACAGTGAAGAAAGTTCTTTTGTTTTAGTGATAATGAGAAAAAAGTAAAAGTTGTAAGTATGAAACAGTGATTCAGAGCAAAATTGTGGCTGTGAGTAGGAGTTTTGCAAGTTATCAGTTCCTGCTTCTAGCGACCATTTTACAAATCCTCAGCCCAGCTTTTGCCAGTAAAGCTGCAACAGCATCCTCTTCCTTATAGAATCATGAAATGGCCCAGGTTGGAAGGGACCTTAAAGATCCCCTGGTTCCAACCCCCTGCCATGGGCAGGGACACCTTCCACCAGACCAGGTGCCTCAGAGCTCCATCCAGCCTGGCCTTAAATACTTCCAGGGATGGGACATCCACAGCTTCTCTGGGAAACCTGTTCCAGTGCCTCACCACCCTCACAGTAAAGAATTTTTTTCTTAATATCTAATCTAAACCTACCCTCTTTCAGTTTGAAGTCATTGCCCCTTGTCAATTCACACTGTTTCATACAACAGTCCTGCCTCAAGCACGACTTGGTAACAGCAGAATTGTCACACAAGAGTTTTAACTACAAGGTCACATTCAATACACTTGGCTTTAATCCCTTTGCTTTAAGCATGGATGCTTTAAAAGCTTTTTGATATCATTGTGCTAATAAGAGAACTCTAGAAAAATTTTAATAAACACAGAACACAACAGGAAGCTTTCCAAATATTAACTTAAAGAATGCAAGCCTGAAGGTTTTGGTTTCTCAGAACTAATAAATGCTTGCAGAGTGTGAAATATTGTCTAAGTGTTAGTTGCATCTGAGGAACACAGCACCTTTTGAAGTGGTGAGACACGTTTGCACGTTTCCCCACTGTGGTTTGTGCTGCATATCTGCACCCTAGTGGTTAGGTTTTGGCAGACAGGAATTACTCAGGAACCCTAAAAGCCAAATGAAACCTGCCTAGATTACAGCCTGCTGCCCTTCTTTCTCTTTAAATATACCCTGAAATTAAAATTTCTTAAAGTTGTCTAATACCCTCTCCAAGTTATGCACAACAGGCTGTAAAATATTGGCTTGACTGTTCACATTTATTAAGAAGAGCTCTCTTGAAACACAAAAAGTGAAATTTATACCATTCTGATTATGCAGCACGCATCAATGTAATAGTTTATTTTTATTATGGGTTTTAGTTTAGCTCAAACTGTGGAGATATTTCTCTGCTCCTAATTTCATATTTGGCATCATAGACAACACCAAATATATGTTTCTGTAACTGATACTCAACTCAGCAGTTAGAATAAGGCCAAGAAGAAATAAGGAGGAAGGTGACAAACTGCATTACTTAAACACTGCTTTGCTCCCAGGTAAGAAGGAGAAAACTAGACAAACTTTTCTGACTTGGTTCTTTAAGGTCCCAGCATTACCAGTCCATAGCAAAGTTTTATTCCTTGCAAATAGCTATTGTGGTTAAGCGTTTTGAGACAATATTGAAACAACTTTCAGAACAGTAGTATTTAAAAATATCTCTCCTTTTATACACTAAATATAGAAAAAAAATACTGGTCCAAAGGAAATTTTTACTTACTTTTAAAGGTTACCTGAATGGTCAGCTTTCAAAGTAAGAGATTGGTCTAAGAGAAGAAAGAAAAATCAGAAATTCTTCCTAAATGTTATGCAGTGTGTATGAATGCTCATTAAGCTACAAACCAAACCATGCAGTTTATTCTGAAAAGTAGATGCTCACATGTGATGTCCTAACTAGATGGCAGAATGCAGGGAAATACCTACCTTCAGAGAAATCAACAATAGAACTGTTAGAGCTCACTGAGCCTCTGAAAAAAAATACTTTAATCAATGCCAGTAAAGGAAACTTAAGCCGGGATATTTCATTTTTACAGTTTTATTTTACAATCCCAGCAACACCAACAACCATGTTAACTCAGTTTGTGCAACAGTGTCTAAAGGTGTCTTCCAGGAGTCAAGCAGGTGGATACAACTTTAGGTGCTGAACACTAAAAGTTCCCTACTGACTGTAGTGGAAGATCTGTGCACTCTACAGCCCTGTAAATAGGGCACAGTGCTTAGGCAAGAATTGTACACCTAGCTTTAGCTATTTAATGTAACAGCACGAGCAGACTACCAAATAGAACAGAAATCCCCTTGAATGGTGAGGTCTTGTATCTAAGACACGAGAAATAATTCAAATATGAAATACAGCATTTCAGGGTTAATACCTACATTTCGTCAGAAAAAAAAATCTTGGTTGTATGTTCTACACAAGGTCACAGCTCTTGGCTGTGAACCAGCTAATCTATTTATCCCAAAAAGCAAACTCCAAGGATGATGTTCCCACTGAGCTGAATGCAGAAGAAGCTCGTGTGAATGAGCACATCCACCTCAATCACTTATCTATCTGATTCATGAGGTTGCAAGAGTTCAGGTTCCTCAAAACATAACCTCCTGAATGACAGCCAAATGCAAATATCAAGTCAGCACTGCTTGTGCAGCCACCCAGCAAGTGGGTGGTTTCACCCAGCTCCTCTGGAGTATGACTGGTTTTTAAAAAGGTTTGAGGCAGAGCTTAGAGGTCATAATTATATATGAAATGTGGTGATTCTATTGACTAAGAAGGGAAGCTAATTAAAGCAGATTTGTGTATACAAAATGGAAAAGTTTCAAGACTAGCTAAGCAAAAAATAATTTCAGAGCCTAAAGCGAAACTGAAGATTGAAACTGAGTTAGATGTTGAAATGCCCTTATAAAGAAGTCAGATGCAGAGTTGTCCCACCGTGGATTGTCACTCTTATGCCAAAATAGACACAGTACAGATGCAGTGTTTTTAACCAAAGGCAGTTCCTTTTTTTTTTCTTTTTTTGCAAGGTAAACATTTTTGTTTATAGATGTTCTTTTTTTTTTTTTTTTTTTAATGAACAACTTTTGTTAAAATTTTGAAAAAAAGCAGTATTTTATTCTAATTAATTTTGCTCTCCACTCCCTTGTTAAGTTTTCTGGTAAGTAAACTAACTGTAAAATGGTATTAAAATACTTATCCAGCAGATATTTCATTAAAGTTCTAGGAATTTTCTTCCTAGTTATACAGCTTCTTCAATTATTTTCCTCTAATATTTTCTTCCTACTAGAAAGCTCCATCCACAGCTGTAGTCAGAACAAGGGAGACATTATGAAATCTTTGGGCAAATTTTTTGCATGATAATTGTTTTGAAGCTGTTTTGATTTTTTTTTTTGTCTGAGGTTTTTTTTTTTTACATTGGCCTCTTGAGGAACACTGCAGAGTACTAAAGAAGAGGGAAGGTATTTATGTGGCTTTCAATTTTGACCTCTACTATTCCTAATTAAACAGATGGTCAAGAGAGATGCTTTATAAAATAAAGCTGCAGGTACCTGGAATCTTATATATATATACACACACACCTGTATGTTTAAAATGTTTTTTTCCCCCATCCCAATATGCAATCCCCTACAAAACCCACAAAACAGCCAAGTGGGGAAAATAAAATTAATTTCATGCCCTGTTCTCCAGGGGGAAACAAATCCTGAAATATTTAAATATAGGAAAATAATGAAATTGCATAGTGAGTCAACAATTCTGAATACAACACTATTTTCTATTCTGTGACCTCTTTGCCCTTCCTAACCTTCTTTCCCAAGGTCAAGTTGCAGCCATCTCCCATGTCTATCTCCAGTGCTGGCAATCAAATAGATTGAGATCTTTGTACCTTTAGTGCCTCACCTTGGCCTCAGCACAACAAGAGCTAAACATTCAGTGCCCTCCTGGGAGTAACATCTCCTAGAAATGTCTCCATCATTTTCTTCTGTTAATTCCCTTAAAGGTCCATTCTTAAATGCCTGAACTCCTTGCTTTGGTTGCTGATTCTGCCAGTCACCCAATCCATTTATCTCTTCTAGTAAAAGTAAATAAAAGTCTTTTTTTTTACTTGTTGAATGGATATTCCTAAAAATCATAAAAATTATTTTCCAGTACATTGTCAGAGTTTAAAGCAGACAAAACAGGAGAAGAGTAAAAGATGTATGCAACTGAACGGGGTGAAGGTAAATTTAATAAGGAACTAAACATTTATTCATTATCCTAGTGAATTTTACTTGATGTGAGCTCCCTGTGAGAGGATAACTTGAATCTGTCCTAAGGCCAGAAGTTCTGCAGTCTCCACATTTCATTTCAGGTGGCATCAGCCTTTCAAGATTAGCATGTCTTTATCTTTTCCTGGACTAGAAGCTATCCATAGCAGGAAAACTAAACACAAAGACATTGCCACTCAGCAAAAGGCAAGATGCTGTGCATGAAGCAATGACAGCTGTCTTGTTTCAACACAAAATAATGGTTCAGTATTCCCAAAAACTTCACCTCATGCAAGGAAGAAGAACTCTTTGTTGGCCTTAGCTTTCTTAACTGTGCTAGCTCTCAGATTTCTCTTCTTTTACCTACTTACAGCTGGTCAATGTTTGCTGGCAGAATGTGCTTAAGCCTTGCAGTGCAAGTTGATAGCTGTAGTATCATGACACCACTGGCTCTTTTGATACCAGTTCAGAATAATATCTAAGAAATATATTTTTGAGAAGTGTATGAACTACTCAATTAAACTATCTCTTTCTGCAGTACGACAGTGTCCATTCAAATTCATTTCTTGTGGTTTCCTTAAGGTTGTTGGTGATGTCTGCCCTATTGGAAACATCCATGGGAGACAGACATTAATAATCATGTCTAAAGTAGATGAACAAATGAAAGGCCAGTTGAATGAACTATAGAGTTTTCTTTCTGAGAAATACAGCCTGATATTTAGTTTCTATGAGGATATTCAAAAAAAGAAAAAAAAAAAATTCAGAGTCAAGGAGGCAACCTCAAGAAACCTCTAAATTCTGTGTAGCAAAATAAAACCATAGAAAATATGAAAGATTGTCTCTATGTGCCCCAGTATCCCAAAATGTATGTGGGGAACTCTCAAGGGTTTCATCTGTTTCATTCTCCTGTCAATTCTTCAACAGCCTTTGTTTGCACTGTTTTGCTCTTTTATGTCAAGTCTCCTTCTTTATCCTTCTCTTTCCACACCTTCCCTGAAATTTTTCTGCTAGTGTAGACAAACAGCATTTCTTACGAGCAAAGGTAATTAAAAAACTCTTGGGCAATTTTCAGCTACCTTGGACAATGATTTCATAAGTTACAAATTTATACCCACATGTGGGGAACATGCAGATCAAGGTTAAAGCTGAAAAAGAGACTGGAAACATATTCAGAGTAAAAATGACAGCACATTTCATTGCTATAAATGAAACTTATTAATGGTTCTTTAAAAATTAACAGCATTATGAATAAAACAAAAGACTTATGTACAAATGCCATCAATGCTTGTGGGTATTAGAAAAGCCACCCAACCTCCTGTCAATCCTTCTGAATTCTAACTTTCATCACCTCTTTGTTTTCTTTTATTTCCATTCCTGAGCCAGTGATGATTATACGAATTGAATTATTTTCCCTGTAGAGCACTTGTTTGTGAGCAGCTGGCCTGCTCAGCAAGCAAAGTGCTTTGTGTTTCCTTGCCTACCAGAAGATTTTCCATTTATCAGTGGTCTTAGCTTATACTAAACACAGTTCCACATGGCTCTGAATTCATTGTCTGTAGTATGTGAGAAACATGACATCCATGTCTTCAGCTTGTTACTTATCCAGCACTCAGTAACTTACCCCTGGTATTTTCAACAGCTACCTGGATAACCTCAAAAATTAATACAAAATGTACCCATAGCTGGATAGTTGCACCGGTGTTTGGATTCAAAAGCTGTAGTGAAAATGTCCGGGTTTATTAAATTTTAAAACATCTTATTACAAAAATCAGGAAGAGTATTTCTGTACACAGCATTTGGAACTACAGCAAAGTTCAAGGTCCAAGTCCAGGCCTAGATATTTAACTTTACAAGTACAACACAGGTTAGAGTTCTGACATACACTTGTAATGAAAAAAAATGAAATTAGAACCAGCTCACTATTCTCCAGAACTCAAGTCTACTGTACCACGGTTATCTGCAACATAAAATTTATTACCTGCTATGTCTCCTCCTTCATTTATGATTCTTTCATAAAATGCATCTGATGCCTCAGGAGGTACAAACACACAACTTCATCTTTATATTTTTTGCCCTAAGGACTTTTAAAATGATATCCAGTGTCTCATTGAGGAATACTAGAAATTGTCAGTTTGAAAGTGGATTATAGTTGTCATAAGTAGCCTTTGAACATTCCAATAAAATGATTTAACTGTATTCAAATTTGTTTCACACTAGTGGGATAAAGCAAAAGAAGGCCAAAACATGATCATACTTTTAAGAAGCTGTTGACATGGCATCTCTTTTTTCTAAAAATCTCTAATATTATTCTTCAAAAGAAATAGTTCTTTAGATTCTAGTAGTTTCTGACCTTTGACTGTCTGTCAGAAATACTAAGACACTTATGTTCATTCATGTCAGTTACACCAACCTACAACAGACAGCCTATAAGTTCATTTTCCTATTAAAAATGGCTTCAGTAGCCTATCAGATAATGTTGCTAAGCCCTCTATCATCCCCAAAATTAGAATGAGTTTGTGTAGGATACATGAAAGCCTTTTGAAAAGAAGGAATAAAACCTAAATAATTATGTCCCAATCAATTTTGTTAAAAGTTGAAAGACTAGTGGTTACATATGTTAAAGCTGTTCAAAATTCTGTAAAAATTACAGCTTCTGACAAGACAACAGCTCATCCAGGTAGTAAGCAAAGAAGACAAAATACCTCCACCACATACTGTTGAGCACACAGTAATTACATGACAAGTCTATACATTCAAATGACCTGTACATCCCACATAGCTTCAATAAAAATATAGCCACAAAAAAACCCCAAAACCCCAAAAGCAAATAAACAAAAAAAACAACCAAAGCAAAACCAAAAACAAAAGGAAAAAAACCTGAGAAACAAAAAAAAAACCCTAAGCCTTTGCCTTCTTATGCTCATGTAATGGTATTTATAAACCAGTCAAGTTATCTTAGAGAGAAAACTGTAGTTATGTTGAGAGCAAGACTGGTTAAGGTATAAAAGTGTTCCAAAGAGTTAAATCACATGATTTCAGAAACAGTTTTCCCTTCCCATCATAAAGAAAACTGCTGAAATTTCGTCCCCGTTCAGCAGCACAGTGAATCTGAGTTACCTCTGCTTAGATACTGTGTTGAATGTTTATTTTGGAAAAAACTGCCACATAAGCCTCAAACAAAACTGACGACACCAGGGCCAAATTAGCTGATGTGGTGGAGACTGTTCAAGGCAGGAAAGTTAAGAGCATCTGTTCCTCTCACGGCAATTCTCTTTGTTCAAGTTTCAGACATAACTGAAAAGTTTCTGAATGCTCAGAAAATTCCATGTGTCATTCCCCTGGTTTTGAGGGGTTGTGGGAAAAACTGCAAAGAACAGCCCTACAATATCCAGCTGTAGGAGTTTCCTCAAGTGAAGTAAGATGACAAAATAATTTAAACTATTGGGACAACATACTCTCTCAGAAATATTCAAAGTCAGAGTTACTAGTAATGTGAGTCTGCATTGTCAAAAAACAGGAGTTCATATAAACAGATTGGAAAAATATCACTTTATAAGATCAGACAGAAAAACATATTGCTATAGTTCTTGTTTTTAAAGGTTTACAATGCAAACCCTGCATATATAAGTCTACCCAATGATGGAAGTAATTAAAAGCACTAGTTAATTTCAATAAAAAAAAATCCCAGCCCCATATTACATCCTATTGTCTTGGTTACTGGTGATGCAGCTTTTCTCCTCTGTCATATCACTTCTCTTAAAAAAGTTCCAGGTTTTTAGTGCAAACCACAGTTTTCATTAGGAAAGATTTTAATGCTAAGGATCTCAGATTGTCTATTCTTTTTCCTTTTTTTCTAATACAGTAAGATCTATCAGCCATCATGATACTCTGCCAAATTGTTCTGGACAAATACACATTGTTGAAGATAATTCAAATTGAAATGCCAGTAGTTTACACTGTCAGTAGTTTTGACCTAAATTTCAAATCCCAGAAGAAAAAGCAAGAGAAATATCAGATTTCCTGAAATCTAAGTCTACACATAATCCCGTGGCTATGTGGAGATAACCTAGGAGAATAGGATTACAGGAGCCTATATTTCAAGAAAAAAGAAAGAAAAACAAGCCAAATACATTTAAAGTCATACTGGTATGAAGTGTGGGTTATCCAAATTTCTCATGGAATTCTCTTAATGTCTCCAGACAGTCTGGCACTTAAAAAGAGAGTAACAATTTTATAGGTATTAATACTTCTCTATAAAATAGGACTGAAAAGCACTTTATTGTAAACTTGTTGTTCAGTACTAGAACTCAGTAAGGATTAGAGGAAAGACTGTTAATATCAAGAACACTGTTGTAAAATGACCAAATTAATCCCAGGAAGTCATTGTTCATGAATATACTCCAAAAAAAAAAGAATTTAGAATAAATTATTAGCCACTGGAACCACAGCCCTAGTGAGAAGGAGTCTAGTTTCCAGGCACCCTTCTACTTATATATTCCAGACACACAGTTTGAGGTGTTTTTGCCCGTTTGAGCAATCAAAATGGCAGACAAGAATGGATGTTTTCCTGGAACGTTTTCATCCAACTTGCTGGTTTTGTCTATGGCTTGGGCCATGATGCAGCACCTTATTGCCATGGAGAGCTAAAGGTCTGCCCTGTTCTTGGGAATTCTATGCAGTAGCTATTTGTAAAGCTCTCAAACCCACCTGAACACAAGTCTTCATGCTCTGAAATAGAAAATTCTCCATTACCAACCCTACTCAAACAAATGGCTGGATTTCCCTCCCAGACTAAGGGAGTTGCCTTTAATTTGCAGCATTGCATGCTGCAACACATGGAAATCTAAAGAGAGGATGAATTCAAGCAATACAGAAAAGAAAATGTAATCGAAATTTTGTTCAGAAGCAGATTGCCATTAAAAAAATGATTTCATTTTCACTCCTGATATAACGTACGTAAGCAAACTTCTTTCTCAAAACTTGTGCTTGCAAGCAACATACATTGATGTTAAAATCAATGATCCACTCCATTATCTTTTCACCAATCATAAAATATCAAAGCATGTGGAAAAGGGCTTTTTTTTTTAGGTTAAAATATACATGGCAAAAGCATTTCTGTTTGCCAAGCACAGTCTCAAATGCTGGGAAACACCACATGAAATGATGCTGCTCCAGTTGACCAAGGCAGGGACGTCCCACTGATTCCCAGGATAGATGGACCACAGAAAGAATGAGGCAGAGGGTCCATTAAAAAAGCATGCAACTGTGTAAATTAAGTGTCCATTGTAATGTTTATGTACAAAATGGAGAAAATTAAATTTGAAGGCTGTTAAGTACCTTTTAAATGCCAAACCATATGGTAAATCAAAATGGTCATGCAAAACCAGAAGCACTCCTCAGATTTCTGAGGATTTTCACTAACCTTCTTGGGTTATGGAATTATGAATATGCCACTACAGTATAATGACTGCAATTAGTGCTAGCAAGAAACAAAATTATGATTGATAGAACACTGTAATTGTCTGTATATTATATACTGGGTTTACTCCAACAGTCCTTGCTCATGTAGGAATCCAAATAAAGATCTATGGAATCAGATGAAAAGATAGAAAATTTAACATTCATCTCAGCAGTATGTCTTTTAAATCCACACAGCCGGTGCTTCCATTTATACACTGTGTAGAACAACTACAGACTTACAGAAGCTACCAAAATTCAATATCTAGAAAAAGGGCACCTAAAACAAAGGAACAGATGAAGAGTATTTGCTCCCACAATGATTCAAATTTCAGATTAAAGACATACATCGATCATATTAATTTTTTTTTCCCAGAGGAAACTTGGTTCTATATTGAAACAGTTTCATTCATAGCTACACATTTTCAAAATCTAGAGGTCAATTAAATGGATATCCAGGTAGTATATTTGCATCATGTAAGATTTGAGAAGAGAGATTTTAACATAGCTCAAAGACAATGTAAAGACAATGATGACCTAAGTTAGTTTCTTAAGACTTGGGGGATTTTTGCTGTTTTTAATGAGCATTCAGTACAGAAAAGGAAAAAAAAGGGGGGGGGCACTGCCCAGATAAAAAATAACTGTAATTGCAGAGTAGTTCCATTTAGTGACACTAATTCCAGTAAGTGAAAAGTAGCAAGCAAGACAAAAAAGTGATTTTGTGTCAAAAGGTTTATGTCAGAACCACAAATGACATTTAAATATAAAAGACATTGCCTCAAAAAGGATGATTTCTACAGAGACACTAACAATATAATAACTGTAAAATAAACATTACATAAAATGTTTTTTTAACTCTATTTATAATTTTATCCTATTTTTTAAATATAAAAATTTTATAAGACATAATAGTTTCTTAAGAATGCATGCAGGGAGAATTTGTGGACTTTTAGTTAGCTTATATACTGTTAGTGTTTTTAGTAAGCGTTGTAGTTTCGGTGCCAGCATGCATTTTTGATGACTGACAAATACATCCTCATCCCAGTCCTACATTTTGGTTTTATCTTATCAGAAGAGTTTGCATGCATAGTTTCCTGCTGTATCTACTGGTATCTGGAGAAAGTATGTATGTTGCCACCCATATTAAAGAAAATCTTATAGCCAGCAGGCACATTGATGAAAAATGAGTTGAGATATATGTGCACAGCTTAAAAAAAAAAATAAGGTGTATTCTTGCTCATTTCCCCTTTGATGTATTTTAAAGAATGGAAGAACAAAAAAAAAAGGTAATTCTCGGGCTAAAGGTATTATGCAAGGATATATTTGAATTTGGGTTTCTGATCCCACAAACCCACTGACAGACATTGAGGTCAAATAGGCTTCTTTTGAACCTTGCAGTTGAGTAAGGCCCATCCCACAGCAATCCAAATCCATGATAGGCCTTTAAAGAGAACCCCACAGAGTGGGTGACCTACATCCCAACAACAAACGAGCTGATCTACGTTACACCAGACTAGCAAAACCTACAAAAGCTTTAAATTGGACTGTAAAGCACAAGATTTCTTTTTCACTTTCAAGGGCAAACCTTCTGCTAACTGACTGTGTAACAAAGCATGTTCCTTGGTGAGAATGTTATCCCAAACTTTTCCATCAGTCCACCCTTTTTACATCACCATTTGTCACACTAGTTCAGCACTTCTGTGTGTCTGAGCTACCCTGGTGGTCACCACATTCAGTGTCTATACCAAATTACATCTGCATTTTGCATTATAATCTGTTAGTATCACTCCGTTTTATGGTGCAAATACTATTTGAAAGAGATACTGTGAAAAAAAAATGAAGACAAAATTGTGTGCTTTGGTGTGCAGCACACATGATCAATAAATTGCAAGCACCCAGGGTCGATCACACTGAGCATTTGTTTGTTGTTGTTTCAGTGAGGATAAACTGGGGACAGAATTTGGTGGAGTGGGAGATTTATGTTGCATGTTTTGGTTTGATTCAGCCTATATGGGCTTGAGTCTTCCCATTTATTGAACACCCTCTGGAACAGACAGATCTGTGAAAGTCTTCCAAGGTGGTAAACAAAGCAAGTTAGATCAGCCTTGTAGTGAGGTCTTGTATCTGAAAATGAAATACCAAGTCATCCTCACCCCTATCTAGTACTTCCTGTTAGATGCTCACATGGTGTTAGGTCTTATTATGAAACCTTTTAGACTTTGGACAGATGTCCCAGAGGAATTTTAAGAAGAATTAGGTGGGAAAAGAAAAATACTAATAAAAGAAAAAACTAATAAAATGCTAACATTTGCTAGCAAAAGCAGCATGGAAGCACAAAACCGGTGGTAACAGTAGCTCTGGAGAGTTGCACGTGGCAAAACTCAGATTTCTCCTAAGTTCTAGAAAACTCCTGTGATCAAGTATTATACAACTGACATAGAGGACAGAAAGCACAGTCAAAATAAATAAAATTTTGAGTCAACATTGTGAACTATTGACACAAAAGGACATGGCTCAAAGAACTCCCTTAGTTCCTAAGTCTCCAACAGAACATCAGATGACCCCTATCAGGTGAGAGAAAGTTCCAGAATGGGAAGTAAGTATAAGATTTTATTCTTGCACCAACAACAGGGAAAAAAAAATAAAGCTAGTGGTTAAGGACTAATAAAGGATTTTTGACACATCTGGTTAAAATTTGACAATCTTAACAATTGTGTCTATTTACACAAATAATTAAACTGCCCCTCTCCTCTACAGTTGTTCAGGGTTTTCCTAGCCCAGTATATACCTCTCTCCTTCCACTTCTTGTTCTACCTTTATTTTATTTAATGGACTTACTTATCTTTATTTCAAAGACATTTCTGGTTTACCAGCAAAGAAAAGCCAACAGGGAAAGTCTAGATAACTTGCTGCCAGAATGGAGATAGCATGAGGCTGCTATCTACAGAATCAGTCACTACAGCTGCCTATCTCTCTAGCAGGTCCCAGGCAAAGAGGAGCTATATCAGCTCCTGTGCATCTTGAAGGAAATGTACACAAAAGGGAATAAAGCAGCACTGGTTAGAGACAGGTAAATCAGGGGTCCTGGAACAAGCTCTGAAAATGTATCTGAGGATGCAGATAAGAAAGAACGAATATGAAAGAGGAATTCAAGGGGCTGGTGTTTGCCCTAGGTACAATGCAATAACTCCAAAGCCATAATTAAGGCATGTATATTCATTTTAGTCCTGTTTAAGAAGGACTGTTTGAAGTCAGAGATAAGCACACAGCAACAACAATAAAGTTAGCTGGGTGACCTTAAACCCTACTGTGCCTTGCAAATGTTCTGACTCCTGTGGATGCACATCCACCGTGAAACCACTTACTCTGTCAATCATGACAGGGTAACTATTGTGTCTATAGCTACAGTCTGCTGAAACAAAACTCTTAAATGAATTCACTTTTCTGATGAAGCATCATGGAGGGCACCTTGAACTTAATGGCAGTTTGGTTGTGCTTGCAAAGTGTGAAGAAAGTGAAAGTCTCTGAGCTAATATAGCTCCAAGATTAATTTCTAGCCTTAATGATTTTGTGAAACAGCCTTTTGAAATCACTGTGATCATACCAATTAGCTATAAAGTCCTTGTAACAATGTGCCCCTCTTTCACATAATACTTCTCAAAATGCAATGAGGTCTTATTTTTATTAATGTGTATTTTGGTAAATGTATCAATAAAGTCTTTGTTAATAGCATACTTGTGTGAATTTTACCAGAGTACAGCATTTCCAAGAGACTAAATTTAACAGCAGCAGAGTGTCTAAGGATCTGAAATACCATCTAAAATAAAAAGAAAGTGCTGAACTATTCAAATACATATCCTTTACCTCTGTCTTTACTGGTATAGGGGGGTAAAAAATAGACTCAGCACATATTTAGCTTTTAGGAAAGTTACATAAGATGCAGGAAAAATAGAGATGGACTATTAAAAAAAAATAAAAATGAACAGAGATATATGGCAATACTTGCAGTGACAGAGAATGTAGAGAGCTGCTGTATACATTGTAGCAAGTATGAATTTATTTCCATATTTTAGAATATACATATGTCCTCTAGAATAACAGCACTTACTATGATACTTTTCACTTTTAGAAACATACTGAGCTCTTTGGAGTTTTTTACCATGGTTTTGCTACATTTAAAGGCTTCCTTTGCTCCTACAATGCATAAAGGTCACTAACACAAACGCTTATTTGTGTACACATGCAACCACAGTAAATGAAACACAGCATCTGGACATATTTAATTCAGAAATCACTGAACCAAAGGAATTGGAAATCAAAGCCAAGAGAACAGGCAGCAGTAACTGTCATGGTCTGACGGGGATGGCATCAACAACATACGCTGCACTCCCCCTAAGGCACACTTAGACAAGGACAAAATCCTAACAGCATTTGGTAGGGGAGCATGCTCTGGGTACAGCAGGGTCCTCAGACCCAGTTTGGCAAAGCTGGCAGCCACAGAGCTGACAACTCCCCTGAAATGATGGCTCTTGCACCAGAGGGCTCTGCTTGGGGCAGTCCAGACCAGGACTGGTAACATTCCTCACAGAGCTGTGGCACAGAGTGCTACCAGCACCCTAGGGAGTGCCTGCATCCAGTTGCTAATGGGCTCTTCAGAACACAATACTCTCTTGGGCAGAGAGAAACCTAAAAAGTTTCAACAAGACATGTGTAGGGTCCTGCACTCAGGGGGGAATAACCCCAAGTACCAACACGGGCTGGGACTGACCAGCTGGAGAGCAGCTCTGCTGAGAAGGACATGGGAGTCTTGGTGGGTGACACGTTGACCATGAGGCAAAACCCTAAAATATCAACCAAGGTGAAAATAAAAAAAAGAAAAAGCAAGAGCATACAGTGTCCTTCTGTTGCCATGCACATGAAAAGGTCTATATAGCATGTATGTGTCTCTACATAAACATATATATATTTATGAATAGATGAGAAACCTTAAATGTATGACTCACAACAGAGTTACTTTTTTGAACTACATCTGCTTTCAAGACTCAGTTAGCGAAGTGCATGGAAAAAGATCAGTCTGAAATAATTCTTGCCACAATACTACAATATGCAGATCACTGCCACTATTTGTTGTGAACAGCAGTTGCACTGTGTCTGGCTGAGGCAGAGTTAATTTTCTTCAGAGCAGGTGTTGTGATGGTGTGCTTTGGATTTGTGGCCAAACAGTGCTGACCACACACTGATGCTGTAGCTGAAATGTGTTTGCACAGCACCACGTCCTTCCCTGTTTCTCACTCCACACTCCCCGTGAATACATCGGGAGGTGCACGAGGGGCTGGGAGGGGATGCAACCAGGAAGATGACTTGAATTAACTGAAGAGGTAAAATGTCATAATCACTGATAGGAGGGGAAAATAAGGGGATTTAGGCATGTTAGTCATCTTTTGCTCAGAAACTGGCTGGACATATGTCTATTTATGGGAGGTGATGGTAATTATATTTGCGTCATTTTTATTTTATTTTTGTTCTCTCTTCTATTTTTCCATCACTTATTAATCCATTTTACCTTGACTCACAAGTTTTCTTTCTTTTACTCTTCCTTTTCTCTGCCCCCATCCCACTGAGCAGGAGGAGGAGGAGGAGGAGGAGGGAGAGAGCAGCTATGGTGTCGACCAGGATTAACCCACAGTAACTGACATTTAAAACTAATTTTATTTTGCAACTAGTGAAATCACCAAAATTATTATGCTTCCTGGTTTAACCCAAGAAATCTAAATTCCTCTTTATTTTCTGCTATAAAGCTGAGGTTTACAAATTATTATTTTCTATTGAGTTTTCATTAATTTTTTTTCTTTAAAACCCTTTAATAATCTAATTTTTGAAAGAAACTCATAGAATGGTTAGGGCTAGAAGGGACCTTATATCCTCTCATTCCAGCCTCTTATTTCCACTTTCTCCCACTAAGGCTGTGAAAGAAGTGCACAAGACTGTTCTTCTGGCATTTTTTCAAGAAAATATAGGTGTGCAATAAGGAAGGTATAGGCTGGACATGTTTTCAGCTGGAGAAGGGGCTGCTGTCACTACTTACTCCACAAGAGAGGCTTGAACATCCCAGGGTGGAACTATGATAAGAGACATAACAAGGAGCCTGTGCACCAGGCCCACAGTCCACATTCACAATTGTGCTTTATACATGCATTTTTCAAAAGTTCATGTTTATGTGTATGTTTAAGTACTAAATATATTTCCATAATACATATGTTGCACATTGTAAGCCCCCCACACAATCATGGAGAAAGCACTCTGGGAATTAACAGGTTTAAATTTTCTAAACTCTGGCTGCTGCCTGAAGCACACTTTGTTGTCTGCAGATTTGTCTAAATCCAACATACTTGACACTGCAAATCTTTGATTGAACAGATGCAAGGATTACTTGAGCTCTTTGAATGTGGGTCTTCTTCAAACATTGACTCTGGCTTCAAGTGTTTGAATCTACACCAGTTTTCTACCATAAATCTGTTCAGACTTGCAGGAAAATAATGTAGGTAAACATATTTGTCCCTAAACTTTATTATTTGTCGTTGTAGTGAATGGGTAGTACCCACAGACACTTCAGAAGCTTCCCCTGTGGATTTCCACTATTTGTACTTACACAAGATGGCTTTTAGGATAGTTTGAGTGAAGAGTTTATAAACCAAACCTCATTATCCACTGTTTTCAATTGAATTTTCAGTAATTTTTTTTGTTGTTCATGTTTTTAATCCCTCTAATAATGCTAATCTTTAAAAGAAACTTCTATTTTTTTAATTTTGGAGGTTTTTTTTTAATAGAAATGGTGGCAGTATATATAGACACAAATCTCTTTCACCTAGGTTGGACAGTGCAAAGTAAATGCAAGAATGAACCAGTGTGAAGATTTAACACCACATTCTCTCAGCACCTCCCATTCCCCGTGTCTGCTGTCTGTGATGTTTGTGTAATCCAGTTGTGAAACAAGGTTTTGGGCTTTGAAGTGTGCAGCCTTAAAATAACTTTGAGGATACTGAACAAGAAGTAACAAAGTCCCTTTGCTGTGAGGTAAGAGACCAGATTAATTCTTTGTATGACCAAAGCATCGTGCCTCGATAAAACCAATTGTTTGCTTTATCCACTGTCCTTCATACCTCACATGACCTCACTAAGTTTCCTATGGTTAAAAGGGAAGCTAAAAGATTATTCATCAGTCAGATTCTCTTGGCTAGCATTTCCAAAACCAAAGGATGTCATTGCTTCATTCTGACATTAAAATGTTATGACAATTAGGTTTTGTTTTAAAAATAAATTTCACACCATGTGCCAAAATATATTGCAAGAGGGTAAACATGAGTAAAAATCTCTTAAAAATTACTCACTAATTAATAAGTCCTATGTAAACACAGAAACTTCATGCCAATTCCAGAAAACAACATGAAAGTAATTTCAAAGGAAAACTCATTGGTTTAACATCCATACCTTAAAATTTCTACTATTTTTGTTTTCATTATCAATAATTTTGACATTACATATTATAATATCGAGAGTTCATCAAAAATCAAATTCTATGTATAATACTGTTGCTTTCAGTAATGATGTTTCCATTTTTTTCTTTTTTCTGTCTTTTTTTAAATTGAAATACTCCAGACTCTCCACCTGAAAGGTTTTCAGTCACAGTTTTTTGAGGCCTTGATTTCCCCGTGGACATCAAAGACTTTTTCAAGAGGATATTTTTCATTCTAAGTACTACTTACAGCTAAAATTCCAAAACTCAAGACGGACTCAAGAATTTAGGATTTAGCACACCAAAAGCCTTCCAGTAATACAGTGCATGAACACTCAGTTATTTTTGTGTTTCCAGGAGTAGGTATTTTCATAGACCAAAATAGAAAGCTCCTGCACATACCTCTGAGGGGAAGGAAGGTAATGTAGCTACACAAGCATAGAGCTTGAATTGTAAGTTTATTTACAGTTTTCTAAGGTTCTCTTAGAAATCAAACTCCACAGTGTCTTACATAGTGTTGTGTGTTACACACCTGTCCTAAAATACTTAATTTAGTGTTGTACACAAAATACTGTCTTGAGGAACAGGCAGGTTAAGAAGAAACCCTCATTTCCCAGAAAATAAGCATTATTGCTATTATCAACATTCCCTAGAAGTAGGACCTAGTCCTTTTTATATTCAGTTCAGATAAAGTGGCACAGCCTTATATTTGTTTTTGCTGAAAGGCTGATATTCACTTTAGGATATTTTTTGCAGCACACTCAATTTAAAATACATTTTCCAACGTGCAAGAAATAATTCAAAATGGAATTGAAATGAAAGCAAAGGATGTATCTAACTCTGGTCTACTTGTGTGGTACAGTTTAGGAAGAATGAAGTTGAAGGTCTTCATCCCTCAAACAAGAATTTTATACATATTTTCTCCAGTGAGCATTATACATCATACAATCACAAAATGAGAACAAGTACTTATAATTCATCTCAGATTTGTTAAATATGACTGCCTGTTTCTGTAGGTTTAAACAAACCCTTAAGAACTAGTAACTCACCCAAAGCACAATCCTAATTCAGGTCCACTCTGAAAGGCTAATGACACGGAAAAAGTCCTATTGAAAACAGAAGAAGAAAGAAAAAGAAACAACAGATAGGCATTGTAGGTTTTAGTAACTTGGGCAGTTCTCAGACATATGGTGCTTTCCACCTTTTCAGAAAATTGCAGCTGCCTGGCACAACCATATCTTCTTTCTCAGGAAGCCACTTTTGATAAGTATTCAGAGATACAGTATGAGCTAAAAAAATGAGCTTCTTCTCTGCACCCTGGGCTGCCCAAGAACAGCCACCACATTGCTCACAAGCACTCTCTAACCTGTTTATCTGGGATGGCAGATTATTTAGACTTTGACTTGTCTTTTCTTATGAACCAGCAGTGGCTCAACATTTTCCCATCAAATGATGTCAGCTCTGTAAGAAGTAATTATCTTCTCCAGTGATGTATCTATCCCTTCACCAGCTATGTTACAGCCATAAAAATTCTTTTAACACCCATATCACTTCAGCAAGTGAAATTAGCTGAAACTCAGTGTTGGTTGATTTTTTCCCTCCAATCCTGCACATATCTGCTTCTCCAAGCCAGATCTGTGTAAAAGTCACTGTATACTCAGACAAGTTCCTTATGTCAGAAATATCAGATATGAAGCTGACATACTACGATAACAGAGGGAGGACTCAAAAAGCAGTAATGGTCAAAGGCAGTTTAAAAAAATAAGCCAGAGAAGATTTAGACTTCTGGCTATATGTTATCAGTAAAACTACTTTGGGACTCATGGTGCCTTCAGCTGAATCAGTGAAGCTGATCCTCTGTCTCACTGGAATAAATGTAAGCCTGGAAGCTCTGGGCTGTATTTTCAGTCAATGACATTTCATTTCATTTCATATTGGTCAAGATTTAACCTTTAATGATTTTCTGACTAGACATGACTTGCTGAGTCACTGCTTTGGATAAATGCTGAAGAAACCTCTAGCAGAAACAGTATAAAGCCACTGAGATAATCTTTGCCCTTTGGTAACCCCTCCCCAACCTATGATTCTGTGTAGGGTTTGTGATTTGTAGCCCAGCAACATCAAGTTTTCATTTACTTCATGCATATGCACTAAATTAAGCTATATTCCTCCCACCCATATGGTGGTCTGATATGCACAGATGTTATTGCAGAGTTCTGTGCCACATAAAATCCCAGCTGTAATATTAAAAAAAAAAACAAACCAAATTTAAAAAAAAAAACGAAGATAAAAAGCTCTTTTACTCCTCTTTCAAAAAGGCAAAACAATAGAAAATAAGCCTATAAGGAATTGAATAAACATAAACAGACCCATACAACATCTGACATCAACACAGATAAGGGAGTAAATGTAGAAGACAAAAGAAAAGAAAGATTAGTATTATATTGTTTCACACAGTGATAAGAATTAATTTAAAAATGCTAATCTTTATAAAATAGCAGTTGGCAAAATACTAAAACACAAGCAAGCTCTTAGTTGCTAAGGTCTCTCAAAATCCTGGGTTATAGTATTTTTTAAATTGGATTGAAGGAGTGTAAATTTCAGAAACTCTGTGTTCTATATGGCGAAATAACATTGTGAAAAGCATCTTTTTTGTAAATACTTTCAGTATTTTGCAACTAACAGGTGCTTTCTCCTTTTTGATCAAGTATCCATGCTTCTATAACATTCACAATAAGTCTAAAACCATAGTTCCTAAACCTGAGTTCATCTCAGAGGAAGTTATTTTTCTCTTCAAAACTGATTTCAATTTTTCTACATTGACATTTTAATCAAATATTGCAAATCACTGCCTCTAGTTCCTGATAGAAGAATCACCCTGCACCCATGCTAGATTCTGAAAACTTACACTAGTCATTCACACAATTTAGCACTGTAGTGAGAGTAGTGTCAGTAGTCCATGTAGCTTTTTTTGGGTTTTTTTTTTCCTTTGTTTGCCTGTTTGATGTTTTCTGGTTTCTTTAGAGACCTAAAATTAAAAGTGTTCTTTGATTTGTAATTGAAATTGCAATTATTAGCTGATTACAACTTCAACTGGCATGTGGCTGCTGGACATCAAGTCAATTAAAACAAAGTACCTACACCTCAGATGTGCATGTGCAGACTCTTGGGGTTCTTTTTGAGTGACTTATGCAATAGCAGGTTTTAGAGAACAACACAAATACACTCAAAGATGGATCATTCACTGTTGTGAATGAGTGTTAAGGTTGCTCAAAAAATCACTGGCAAAGTAATCATCAAAAGTGGGCTTAATATAAAATTGAAAGTGGGACAAAGATCATCGGCAAAGTTCAAGCAGACAGTTAAAGCACACAGAGAAAAATCAGATTAAAGTCTAAAATCAGTCAATCTAAACCCGAAATCAACACAAAAATTATCTATGTGGAGGTTGCAGTGAGAGGGAGAGTGAGGAAACAGTAAGGATAGGAGGGGGTAAGGATAAAGAGAAATAAGCGACACCGCCCGTTCAGTCACAAGGTAGAAACCCTGCCTTCCTCACCAAATTTAGCCCAACTTAACAGTTAAGGCCTAAAAATTTAACAGCACTTAAGCTTAGCAGCACTGAATCAGTAGCTTAAGTTAAATAACTTAACAAGAGATTCTGTGGAATTTCCTGTTAAAAGCACAAGAGTAACTCATTTCTAGGCCTGACCTTCTTACGAATATAATGTACTTAAGAATCTCAGAGAGCCACCCTCACAGCACATTTGCTATAGTTCACTCCCACTTGCACACACACAGACCTAAAGAGCTCATACACCAAGTATATTCCTGTGAAAATTTCCCCTTAGGCTAAGTGGAAGACTCACGTTGGATGGCTTTGCACCTTCTCAGTGGGCAAAGGGTTGAGCCTTGGGGAGTGTGGGGATATTAGCCACTGTCCCAGGAGAGCTCAGAGAGTCTCACTAAGGATCATATGGCTTTAATCATAATAATTTTCCATCCTGTCTGCAATATGGGTTGGAAACTTTCTTTGAACATTTGATAACAAAAATGGTGTTCCGCTTGTGTTGTTATTCAGGAAAGAAAACTAAGTTTCCAAGGCTTTTGCTTAAAACCCAGGAGCTTAAATTTCTGTGGGCAGGCAGTTTCTGATAAGCTCAAGGGAAGCTGACCCCAGGTGCTGTTTATCAGGGTCAAGGTCAATGCTAATGAGCATTTCTGGGATCACGGTGCTTCCCAGGGGTGGGAAAGGGAGGATTCAGCCCCACACCCACTAATACTACAGTCCCAGAAATTGGGGGGGAGGTGCCCCTAACTGTGTGTGCATCTGCCTGTGTGTATATGTGTGTGTGCAGCTGTGTGTGACAGACAAGGAACTCTTTGGGACTGGGGCATTTATTAGCATCTTATAAGCAGTCAGGATGGAAAGTTTATTTGTTCTGTAACTCATATTGATCCTAAAGGCGTAGCTCACTGTTTGCCAGCTAATTGCACGTCATTAGCAAATCAATAAAACCACTTTGATCCTGGTCTGCTTTAATTATATAAAATGAGCAGCTTTTCCCTGTGATAGGTGAGCTATGGTATCTTAAACTCACATATTTGAGGATCAGTTAAGAAGTTCTAAACAAAGATAAAAAGGAAATTCAAACTGAGGCAAAAATTGTAGACTAAGTATTTTGGGCACGTACATCATTGGTCTCTAAACAGATATTCTTTTTCCTAGAGATATTTCACTGCCTGCTATTGGAGTATAATGCTCTTGTTGTAAAGTCATAGAAGTCAACAATATAAACCAGAAGTTTACTCTATGGTTTTGGAATAAAAATTTAATTTTTGAATTATTTATGGAAGAAATATGGGGTCCTAATCTTGAAACTGCTACCCTTACTACAAGTAAGAAAATGAAACTCTAAAAATTAAAAAACCAAACCAAGAAAACCTAAACTGAAGGAATAAACCTTGCAATTAATGGTTCCGAAGATCAGGATTCTTAAACTTTATAGTACTGTAAGAAATTCGATTTCTGAAACAAAGGATACATAGAACAAGAGATGGCAAAGCAAAGTAGGGGGTTTGGAGCTGCAGAAGTTCCAACCATATTCCACTTCATTTTGCACCTCCAGGACAAGTACGAACTGTTTCAGCTGAAGCCCAGCTAAGGAAAATCAATGGCAAAAAGTAATGCTGCAATTTTGCCCTATTTTTCCCCTGAATAACTGTCTTTTAACTTGTGGTTCCTTAACCACGGGATAAAATAACCTTACCTTGTGACAAATTGCTAAAATCTCTGGGATAAAGGCACATGTTAAAAAGAACATAATTTTTTTTAAAACTATTCATAATTTCCTTTATGGACTCAGATGATATACGGCTGCACTACCGTGTGAGTTCTACTGAATTGTAATTATCTGAGCAATGTTCAGCTGTACCTCAGACGGGCACAGTTTCTTTGTTACTCTTGTGTAGTGTTTGCACAGAGAGAAAGCAATTCACACATTTTGTATGCCAAAGTATGTACAGCCAAGAGGACATTTGCTTCAGGGATACTCTAACATAAGGTAGTTTAATAAGTCCACTAAATTAGTTTGCAACCCTCAGATACAACAGTCTTTGTTTTTTCACTGTCACAAACACAGTCTTCACTGGACTCCTTCAGTTTCATAACCTGTGGGTTTGGGTCTGCAAAGATGCATGGAATGTCTGAACTCCAGAAATAACATTTGCATCTTCAAAGAAGTAATAAAATCCATGAATTATTGAGAGGGATTTATAAACCACCTCACCAATAAGCTGGGAAAGATTGGTGTTTGTAAAATAAAGGACTCTAAGAGGCAAAATGCTGTGATGTTTCATTATAGAGATCACCAGTGAGAGCACCTGACTGCTGCTAGAGCACACAGACCAAGATAAACACTTGTTTTATTGTTAGATTTTAATATCAATCAATTAACTTACTCTTCTACTTTTTCATCACTCTGATTTAAACAAACCTTTAGCCCTCAAAACCCATCCATAATTTTAAGATGTTCTATACCTAAAGATGTGATGCCTGATATAACAGGACCCTGGGTCTCTCTTGTAGAAGCTATTTCTCCAGAACATTCTTCCTGGAAATCACCTGCATTAAGAAAAAGTGTTACTCCCACAGGATGCACAGGCTGAAAAAGGAGGTAAAAGTCCACCATGGTTTCCTTTCCTATTTTTAGCATGTGGGCTAGCTGCCTATTATCCTACCAGTTGCATCTCAGAGGGGTTCCATATTCCAAAAGCTGCAAGGAATGCAGAAAGCATTCAGGTGACTTGGTACCATTTGTGGCAAGGCAGCCAGGAAGGTGAATGAAGAAGCAAAGATCAGATGTTCTCTGCTTTCTTCTTGAAATAACTGGCTGAGATGGAAGTAGGCATTGTGTTCACACTGAGAGTGAACATCCCATAAACCCCAAATATTCTGTTCCAAGCACCACCAATAACAGAAAATTATTCACAACTTCAGTAATAGAAAATTAAAAAACTAATGAAAACTCAGTGTGGAGCACAGAAAAACCCAGAACACCATAGTCTGACAAGGCCAACAAACAAGCCAAACTATAGGTTAAATCCCTTCCTTCATATCATGGCTTTGAACTGAAGGAGAAGAATTCCAATTCAAGTATATTCAATATGATAATTTCTCTATTATACCCAAATGTAAATGGGTGACCAAACCAGAATAGCTTGTATGATTTCGTAAACCCAGCTTAAATGTGCAAAGGGAAGAATAGGAAAAGGGTGTCCACATTAAATTCATTCTCATAAGAATTAACAAGATAAAAAGATTTCTCTTAAATACAAAATGGTCACCAAGAGACAGAAGTTCATCAAATATACATTCTGCTCAGAAAAGAAAATTGATGTCTTCCTAAGGTGAATAAAAAAAAAAATAAAATAACAATTTAAAAAAGAAATCAAAAACAAAATACCAACAAAAAATCTAACGAAAAATAAAAAACTTTAGCTGAATCAGGTGCTTCTCATACCTTAAAACAACTTCAAAATAGCAAACATAGCTATATGGTTATCTCTTTCTGATACTTTTAGTCCCACTTCCATTTAAATAAAAAACAGAAATTGAATATTATAAGCCCAACACTCCAATTGTATTATCACAGCATCCCAAGATATTTTAAATGTAAAGACATATCTTCAATCTCTTCTAAAAATAATACTTTCAATCTTTTGAATGAAATGTTGTAACCTAGACAAAAGAAAAGTACCAGGGGAAAGATAAGATAATTAATCTGATGAGAACACAGAAGACAGCAAACATAGCCTGGACCAGCCAGTAGGATCAGTGAGGTGAAAGACAATCTCATTACAAATCCTTAGTCCCCTGTAAGGATTTATGTCAGATTTGGACAGGTTGCTTAAATAAGTCATGCCTCAGTTCTCCACTTCTTAAATGAGAAAATAAATGCCTTCATTTCAGGGATTAAAAAAGTTAGGATAATATAATTAATGCTGTGAAAGTACTTGGAAGTTCCCAAGCTACGCAAAGTATTGCGGTCTTTAGGCATGCAATGGCAGCCCGTCGGAATGCAATGCAGATTACCTGCTGTGAAAATAGGGGAATGGGGAATGATGAACACAGAACTGGGGACAAACTGCTACGACAGTAAATACAACTCAAACAGCTAAATAAAAAAAAAAAAAATTAAAAAGAAAGTAGATTAAATCAGTAAGCAAAGTGAGCAGCGGTCATTTAGAGATACATTAAAATTCCATACCCACCTCTTCCTCCTCCCTTCTTTCAAAATTGTCCTAAAGCACAGGCACACTGACACTTCCAGTCATGAGGCAGACTCATGTATCTCATGACTACAACCTACATATGAAAATAAAAGCAAATAGCAAATGGTACTTTACTTATTAGCACAGTAGTTTAAGAGTAAAAGGCACTCAGATTTGTCAGAGAAATGGTGTATCTTCCATAAAACACAGAAAGCAAAGATAGAATCTGTCTCATGTGTGTGTGTTGGCTTCTTTGTGCCACCCAGTGGTTTAGACTAATATACCTTTCAGTGCAGGTACAAAATCGTCTGTGGGTGAGTGATAAACAATTTGGGGTCTATTTCAAATAAATAACTGGCTAAATAACCTGAGAGGCATAATAGCAGGTAACTTCAAGGTTACCTCTGGAGAAGAGCTTAAGGATATTGCACATATGTCCCGACTCTGTCATTACAGAACAAAGGACAGGTCAACATATCATTTCCCATCTGACCTCTAAGATCCCCCTATTACATTTTTATTCCGTACTAAGTTGGGGAAACTTAGTATTTCAAGAAAGTGATATTACAGATGCCTTACATGCATCACTTTCCATAGGGAGTTTGAAACAATATCTCAGGGGTATAGACCTAGAGAAGACGATAAAAAATCACAGTTATGTTCAAAAAAGAAAAAAAAATTCTAATCTGCTAGTGTACATTATACTGCAAAGATTAATACAGCCATGTTTTAAGAGTGACTGTCAGATTTCCACATAATGCTTTGGCCTACTTTCTAAAGAACTTTATCTGGCCACAGAAAGACTCTGAGATTTGAGCTGTCTTGAAAATCTGACTCAATATGGTGTCGCTCAGACAGAAAAGCATAAACAGAATTAATTTATTTACAGTCTGAAACAAACTGCAATCAAATGCAAAGTGAGAGATCTATTCATTAGGACTGAGCTGCATTTACTTTCATTATATCTGAATTCACCTAATTGCTTGTATAATTCTATTGTTCAAAGATAAGTAGATTTAAAAGGTTGAAATATAAGCCTTAAAAGGGAAAAGACTCTCATGCTATAAATAAGAAAAATCCAATGGGGAGCACTCCATCAGACCAAATTTTTCATATCATATTAGAAAATTGCTTTCCTCTGTTGTTTAAAACAAACAAAAAAAAACCCGGATGAGTTTGTTTCCTCATTAGACTTAGATAATGGAATAGATGCTGGGGTTTTTTTGTTTTCATTTTTATACTCAAGAAAGTACTTCCTTAACAATGCTGTGCCTGTACCAGAGCAAATTAATAGCACAGAATACCCCTCAGGTTTTTTTGCCATCTGAAGCACCACTCCCTTAATAAACACGGACACAATCTCAAGAAATGTGAAACCAGTGCTTCTTTGTGTTTTGTGGAAGAGTCAATTGACTGATAAATATAGCAGGCCTGAAGAAAGTAAAGGTACAACACAATCTTACTATTTACACTCCAGAGAGTTTTAAAGCATTTAACATATCTCATGCTGTTATTTTATGCAGAAGTAGGAGTAATTGAAGTGTCAGTAGGAAAGGGAGCTTATCTGATAAAGTGACACCATGAATAGAAACACAAACAAAGAATTAGAGGTTACTAATATTCCACTGGTTTTAGTGAACTCATTTGGATTTTTGATGGATTTCATGTCCATTTCAGGCCCTATTTTATACAAACAGTAAGTCTGGCCCCAGCTCTAACTCTGAATATAGCCTATTCTGGTTGTTTACTATATAGCCTATTCTTCTGCTAAAGAAAGCGAGAGTGAAGACACAAGTGAGTAGTCTTTTCACTGTTTAATTGAAGTAAATTCTCCTTAATTCAAGCCCTTTGTCACGGCTGCACTAATTAACTGCAGAAACAGACACAAGAAGTGGAAAAACCAATTTGGTGGTAGGGAAGGTAAAACACAAGTCTAAGTTTTCCCTGCTTTTCCTCTAAGCTGTGTTTGTCTGTTTCTCCTCTGCTGTCTCTGCACCCACTGTTGTTGGGTAGCCCAAAGGGATTTTTAAGTCCAGCTGTCGGTTTGTAGGACTAGGAACAGCCACATTAACTTGTCAGTGAGTTTCCACAGATTCCTCCAGCAGTAGGTTTTAAATGTACAGACCCCGTGAGTCACTACCCCTGACTATAATTGCACTTCTGTTAGGCTGATCTCTGCTTCTATGATGCCACCAGAATTGTTCAACTCAGGGATTTTTTTTTCCTCTTTCACGAAGTAGCAACGACTAAGTACATTTTAATATTCTGAATTTTTCTTACAACCTCTAATACACTTATATGTGTTATTATAATCTGGGACACCTTTGATTATCATAATCAAAGCACATAAGTTTATGTGAGTACATTGTTGTGGTACATATTGTAACTGGAGATGGGTGTTACCAGTCAGAGGAACCAGGCTTGGTGTCTTGTGAGTCCTTTCCATTAAACTATTCTGGGTTTTGCAGTTAAGAGGATGATAAACTGCAAAGATTGCAATTGCAGACTACTGACTTCTACATTTTTTCAAAAGCTGCAATATATATAATTGAATTCAGAATAATTTCCTACTCTTTCTGTAGTTTGTAGCTATAACTAGGCTCTAGTCAAGTTAAAGACTACAGTCCTCATTCACTCTTAAAATTAGGATATATTAAACAACCTCATGAAATACACATAAATGCCTTTATAAACTTAGTTCCTTATTAGTAAGAACTGGAGCCTCAGGCAAAGCATGCGTTTGTCTGTACTCTTAATCCAAACTACATTTCAAATACTTTAAAGAATAAGTGGGACAAATGTAGCAAGAGCTAATAAAACCTCTCTGTCACACAAACTGATCTGAAGCCTTTTGCTGATATCTACTCTGTCCTAAGGTATCTCTACAGAATAACATAATTAAGAGAAATTAATAAATCACATTGATTTCTTTTTAAAAGCTTATGGGCTTGCATTAGCAGAAATTCTATAAATAGGTTCCCCCTCACATATTATCTCTTTCACAAGTTGATTAACTTATTCTGTTCTTCTCTATACAGAACCCTCACTTGAATTTCTAAGTTATTTTCTCATTTCTGATTCTCACTGTTCCAGAAGTATCTATTTCCTCCACTACTGAAGGTTAAAATATTCTTTTTAAAACTTGCTAACACAATAAATTGAGTTTTAACATTGCAAAAGGCCAGATTTCCTGGAATTGAAGCTTTTTGGTTTTGCCTTT
This sequence comes from Drymodes brunneopygia, assembly GCA_013400955.1. Taxonomy (NCBI): domain Eukaryota; kingdom Metazoa; phylum Chordata; class Aves; order Passeriformes; family Petroicidae; genus Drymodes; species Drymodes brunneopygia. The sequence goes on from VZTZ01040287.1 coordinate 290,128, forward strand.
TATTTTCCAGGAAGGCAAATCATTACACTGCGTCAACATCCAGTGCATTCACAGATTCCTTGCTCTCTGGCATCAGTGATATTCTCTCCTATGCATAAAAACTCAGTGCTGGAAATTTCTACAAATAACACTCCCATAGAGGGGAAATGGAAGGACAGGTACTGATCTCCTCACTGTCATGACAGGACTTGAGGAGTTGGACTCATTAACCCTTGTAGGTCCCTTCCAACTCAGCTTATTCCATGATTCTGTGGCATATACCTGAATTGGGAGAGGTTTGGTTTGGCTATGAGGAGAAGATTTTTCACCCAGAGGGTGGTTGGGCACTGGAACAGGCTCCCCAGGGCAGTGGTCACAGCACCAAGCCTGACAGAGCACAGGAAATGTTCTGACAACGCTCTCAGACACGGTGGGATTGTTGGGCTGCTCTGTTCAGGGCCAGGAGATGGACTTGATGATATTTGTGCATCCCTTCCAACTCAGCATATTCTGTGATTCTGTGATACTTGGCACTGCTGGGGGCAGGTATGAGACTGTGTCAGGACCCAGGGGTGTGTGGGCTGTCCTTGCCCAGAACTGGGTTCTCCAGGTGCCCTAAGGCTCAGTGCCTATTGCCCACCCTGTCTGAGCTCCAGCTCTGGGAAAGCTGCCAAGGAAGGGGCTGGCAGATCCAGGCAGCTACTGCTGGACAAAGAACCTCCAGAAATACTGAGTTTCTGTAGGGCAGCAAACTCTCCCTAAATCTGAGTTTTTGGTGCCTGTCACTGTCATTGCCCCAGTCCCACACAGGGCTGTGCCCTCTGGGCAGAGAGCGCAGCTCAACTGAAATTAGGAGCCCGTGGAGAGTATGCCACTCCCACTGCTAGGGAGTAGGGAGATGGTATCCTCCCAGCCTATTTCCATTTAGGATAAATATTGCTCTTTCCTTGAGGCATTACCCTCTCAGTAGCTGTTGCACATTTACAGAGATTGGAAGCATTTCACAAGGACCAGCTATGGAACCAACTCTCAGTTGTTGAGCAGAACTTCCCAAGATGGAGGTGATGGCAGTGGCAAGTGGAGTTGCCAGCCTGGCAGGAATTTAATGGTTTGGGTCAAATTGCAGAGCTGATGAGAGTTATATATATAATAGAAAAGGAGGGAAATGGTTTCTGTGGAGTGTGATGATTTTCACTCTGGAGTTCCTCTGCTCAAACCTGAGTTCACAAGAAGAATGGCAGCTATTTTCACAAATATGTGAAACAGGGTATTTCAGCCTCTAATTTGTCTCCTCTCCACTGCTTGGTTACTGCTCCTTCCCTTAAATGAAACTCCCCCATGCAAGTGGAACTTTGATCCCCTTGGAATTAGAGTCCTGCTAACTGGTCTCTGTTAGGGGAATCTACTAAATGAACTATTTCCTTTTACATTACCAATATTGTTGGTTACACCAAGCTCAGCTTTCTAAATTAACGAGTTTTATGTCATGACCATGCTCTGCTCATGGGGAAAATATCACTTAGAAAGGTATCTGTGTTGAACTTTTTATCTATAAATCTGCCACGCTGTCACTGTGAGCTTTGAGGCTTTGGTTTAGCAGGTCTCACACCTTTCACAGACACTGCCTTGGAGAGCACTGCTGGTTTATATCACAGTGCTGAGAGTGCTATCCATCAACCTGACTGAGCAAGTGGTGCAAGACACTTCCTTTTATCCATGTAACTTTGCCAGTCACGTGCTAACACAGACCTAGGTCAGTCACAGACTGGTAGACATACAAAACCATGGAGACATGACACAGGTACTCCTGGAGGAAGGACCTAACAGTGATCCTGGAAGCAACTTTATAATCCACTCGTAGATGAGCAGCTGTATATGCTTAAAGAAGATGTCTTTAGAGAAACACAGACTTATCCACCAGAGTCATCTGGAATTTTAAGTTACCTCAGATTTAAGATAACAACAAAACAGGGACCTAAGGATTGATGTTCCCTGAAAAAAGTAGTGGCATGATCAAGCTACTTGTTATTCTAGGTCTTCCTTTTTTCATGAAAGTTAAGGACATTTTGGGATTTTCCTGTTATAGAAAGAATACTGCTTAAATGCATGGAATGAATTTTTCCATTTAGGATAAATACTTCCCTGTCTAACTCTGCTGGATACAGCACACTGTTGATATTCATTAAGGAAATGCCTAATGGAAAGACATTAAACTGCTGAGGATGTTAACAGGATAAGAGTTCTGCAACTGGACCCTCATACTATTTAAAGAAACATAGTTCATGTCAAACATCATCCCAAAAATTTGTAAGTTCAAATAATCTAGTTGTCAAAAACCCTGAGTAGGAAATGTAGCACAACTGAAATACTTTAGTGTCTTACTTACAACACTCAGTACTCCATTAGGACTCATGAGAAATTTGCTGAGATTTCATCAGAGGTGGAATTTCATACAAGTTTGCCCAAACCTAATCTTTTTCTAGATCAGCATATACCCATTGTTCATATACCCTCTCTGAAGACACTGGCTGTTTATTTGATGTTGAACCTTTTCTTTCTACATGGTAATGAATAATTGCCCTGGAGACGGAGATTATTCAAGAAATGGAATTTAGTACAGAAAATGTAATGAGAGTCTGCAATGTCCCACGATGTTTGCAAAAGATGTTCTATAGCTAATTCTCTAAGCAAACCTCTCAGTTTAGAAATTTAGAACATTACCATTCCCTCAAAATGTGCATACATCAATTTCTTTGGTGAGAATGCTATTACTACAACATGTATTCTATGTGAGTTTTTAATTGAAAATGTAATAGAAGTTTTAATATCCTGAATGCATAAAAATCTCAACATTAAAATGCGATCAGTGACACTTACAAGCCTCTGGCCAAAACGCTGTAGTCACATCTCTTCCTATCTTCCTTTCCCTTAATTTCTTTTCTCTCTCTTACAATGTAATGTAAAGATAAGCTAATATTAATTTACAATGGAACATTTCTGTATTAGAGATAATTTGCATTCATTTGCTTGCCCTGATTTGCGCTCACATCTTCTTGCACTTTATGCCAATGGCCCTTATGGATTGTAGCTACATTGGAAAATTCATACAGTACAAAAGTGAGAGGTTTCTGGCACATTAAAGTCAGTGATTCCTCTTGCTGTATCTACAGGTCAAAGGCCAGTGGGAAAAAGAGAGTGGCATACAATTAAATTGGAGTCAGACAGAGGCAGTCAGAAACTACTGCAAAATTTTGCCATGGGACATGAAACATATTCCTTAAACCATCATTAAGTAATTATTTTCAAGACTGTCCTACTGCATACTTAAAAGTATGCACATCAAAAAAAAAAAAAGGATGCTCAATTAAGTCTGTCATCTTTCCTGAGGTCAACTAGTTTTTAATTGTATCCTTAACATTTCCAGTAATTCTACTGCACCCTCCCTTTCTCAGGCTTTGTACGTTATAGTTTTTCTCCTTGTAAAAGTTTAAAAGTTCAGCAACAATTGCCTGCTGAATTACTTTAATTTTTACCTTATGTCCCTTGGTTTAATGAAGTATTGACTTTCAATCAGAGGTTCAGTTATAATATGATTCTATAACATAATCTGAAGTAGAAAAAAAAGGTTAAAATAAGATCCTTTTCTAGGAATTTAAAAATTTATATTCACAGGTTTGCACTTCCCTTTTTTTCACCTTAAGCAGAAGATATTTTTCTATTCACTGGTGAAAGAATGTCAGTGTTAGAGACAAAGTCATGAGCATGGTGGGTGTTGGTGTCTTCTCCAAAGCAACAAGTGATAGGAAAAGAGGAAAAGGCTCCAAGTTGTGTCACAGAAGGTTTAGGCTGAATATTAGGAAAAATTGCTTCACCAAAAGGCTTGTCAAGAATTTTAACAGTCTGTCCAGGGAAGAGGTGGAGTCACCATTCCTTGAGGCATTTAAAGACAGGGAGATGTGGCACTGAAGGACATGATTTAGTAATGGTTTTGTCAGTGCTCTGCTAATAGGTGGTCTTGATGATCTTAAGATGTCTTTCCCAATCTAAATAATTCATACTATTCTATGGTTCTCTGAACCACTCATTAAGGGCAAAGAAAAAAAACCAGAGAAAAAAAATCTTATCAGAAGGAAAGCTGTCAGCAGGATGTTATAACCTGAGTGCCTTTGGGAGCTGGTTGGTATCACTCTACCAAACAAGGTCCTGAAGGTTCAGCTGTGTCACTTCAAGCTGCTGCTGTGCCAGATTGTCTTCCCTGTTTCTGTTCAGATATCATCTTCTCTGTTTACTGTCCATCACCCAGCTGTGCCTGGGCCATTTCATGGTTAACCTTAAAAGCTTTTGGCATTATTGGGACGTCTGGAGAGAACACATTACAGGACTGAAGACGTCAGAAAATGCAGTAAACTAAGAGATGGACAGGCATCTCTGCCCTGGAAACCAGGTCTCTCCTGGTAGTCTTTGCCTGCCACAAGATTTTTGTGATAGATTTTGCGCTTTCTCATGATCCTCTAACTGACTCAAGACTTGGCTTTCATGCTTTGCCTCTCTGAATGCACCTCTTGCAGTTTAGTGAGGAGAAAACCTGCAGAGCTTGTCAATCATCAACACTGTTCTGGATAAAATACACACTTTCATTAATTTTACACTTTTGTTTTATGTCCATCATATCCCATGGGATGGGATGTCAGTATTTGACAGACTAACCTAAATTCATCCATAGTACCAAACAAGATTTGGATGAAAATTAAGATAAATTCAGTCTGGCAAAATGCAAAATCAAAAAACTATTTAGCAGATTCAGAATAAAATAAAGAAAGAAGAATTGTAAGGTTCACCTTTTTAAAGTGATTTCTAGCATGTCTTCTATATTTCATTGAGTTAAGGACTGACAAGGAGAGTTGTATATTCTTAGACCTGTGTGCCATTTTTTCTGAGCAGTGACTTCCTCTCTAGTACAATTCCAAAATGGGACTCTCTAATTTGGAGAAAGTTATAAACTCCTTCATACAGTAAGAATTCTACTGTGCATGAAGTACCCTAGGGACTTCCTGTAACTTAGAATATTCATAATTTCTTTTAATTAGACTACTAACTTATGTTCCTTTTATGAAAGTAACATTATCTGCCATGGCATAGATTTGGCAGACCAGAGAGGTTTCTAAAATGCTATCTAAATTTTCAGAGGCCAAAGAGATTTAGCATCCAAATAATTAGACATTCAGATATAAAAATGAGCCTCTTTTTGACAAATGTGCTGCTGAGGAAGAATTATAACGTGTCTCACTTCGTCCAAGTTTAAGGCTTATTTCTTTCCTATTAAACTTTAGAACCACCTACACAAAAATTTCAAAGACAAGTGGAAAGATGAATTCTTGTTCACTGGTGTTTGGCTGACTGCATCAGACAAACAGACAAGCCTGTGCAGAACAAGAACCAATGCTGTAGTATGTGGTGCTGGAACACCACTCTTGCAGTAGGCAGGTCTCATATGAAACACTGGAAAAATGTTTTTGAGGGATCACCTTCACTGAGCTCAATCACAGCACAGACAAGCCCTAGAGAGGTTTTAGTGGGTGTTAGCATTGCCAGTGATGCTGTCGCCCTGGTTTTACAGGGCCCCATAAGTTGTAACACTGTAGCTGTAGTTTCTCATGCTTTTCTGCAAACATGGTCCTTGTTTTTCTTAACCGGCCGGAATTGTTTTGCACTTGTGGAATTGTTTTTCATTCCTTTCCCTGGGGTGGAAAAAGATGATTGACCATGTCTTTGTCCTGTAAACCTTCAGGGGTGTTGACCCCTTTCACCAATCTTTGACTGTCCTTAGAAACATATAAAAATAAGTAAATAAAGAAGAACAGAGCTTTTGGTCGGTGCTGCCTGGAGATTCCACTGCTGCTCTGAGACCCGCGTGTTTCTCCTGTTGCCAGCTGTGCAACGTGATGCAGCTCTGGATCTCCCCTGAGCAGAGGCTGAATACCAGCTAAGGCACATCAGTTTCTGGGAGGAGTGTCTAGGAGATTAATTGAATCCAGAGCTTTGCAATCAAACTCACTTTCTTTTCACTTGTTATCAGCACCACCACTGAAAGGCCAAGTTACTTTCTCCGCTGTGTTACCTCTTGACCGCTCTTTCTAAAGCAAAAGATTATGATGCAAAGCTAGAACTCCAATATTATAGATGCATTATCTGCACTTCAGGTTAGGAACAAACTAGATGACACACATGATCACACAGATCAGATTGTAATCAGCGACTATTTGATACAGTTCTGAGGATATTTAAAATTTATTATACAAACCCCATAATTTCCTCACCAAAAAAGCAAGGTAGGCACACTAAGGTACAAGCTAAAGAGCACACATTCCTGAGAACAGTTTTTTACTTTAAGACATGAAACCATGTGTCAGTTGGAAGTGGTGTTATCATTGGCTTCATAAAGTACCTTATTAAGGTGCAATTTTTACACAAGTTGCTTTTTATGCTTACTGATGAAATCATACACTTTTTGACTGCAACAAAATAAGGAATATATTTTCCCTTTGACCAGAATTGAACTTAAAATGTTAGTCCAACACATAATCCACCCTGAGGTCCCTGGTTTCTTGTAGAAAAAACAGATATGTAAGGCATCATTTATATTTATGGTTCTGCAGATTATGCTAGATAGCATTAATATAATGTTCAATGGCTTTGATAGGATGAAATCTAGAATTGTAACAAGGTGTTAAAAAACATGACCAGTTTAAATCCATCAGGGACTTGATGGAATGAGAAACAACTGAGGAGATATAGTTCCGAATTCTATATGTCTTGCTATAAAGAGATATATTATAACTTCATGTTTATGAGGAGTATGTACATATATACTGGTTAATTTATTCTGGTGGAAGAAATTTTAATTTCATAGTATTTAACAGCTTCAGAAAGTCAAAATGGCAGAATTGAAGTAAAATGGAAAATGATGGTCACAGTTACACTTTCCTGCCTTGACAGGAAGGGATAGCAAATGGTAGTAAGGTCTAAAACAAAGTAAGTGCAAAGAAATATGGAAATGCTGATAAGAAAACTTGTAACCACAATGTGAACCAAAAGTAAATTATTTTTTAATTTTTATTTGTTGCTAGGTAGCATGCAAGCTCCAAAATTATTCAGCAAAATATTAGCAAGATATTTTTCATTAAAGACATAATATTGAATCAGCTGTTGGCAACAGAGAAGCAAACTGTATGTGGGAGAAAGCAGATGTGTTCCCTCTCTGCATGGTGGGCTGAGAGAGCTGTGAAGGGTCTATAGTCCTTGCAAATATGGCCAAGAGGTCACAAGCACACAAGATGGAATTTAGGAAGGGGCTCTTTTCTATTAAATATAACTGGCAGATGTTGTAGAGGAAATAATGTGACTTACAGGAAGGTAAGGAGGACAGTGAGTTTGGGGAACAATTCTGCAACTATTCAGCCATTGCCCTGGCAGTGTAAGAGAGAAAAATGCCCGGTTGTTGACAACAAAATAGAAGTAATTTCCATAATAGGGACAAAACAGACAAGACTGACATCAATTTAGTTAACATACACAAAATATAATTGAAATTTCTGGCAAAGGACTTTAAATCAACAACCTCCCAAAATGGAAAAGGAGGTTATAATTGTATTAGTATAATATTTGCAAACAGTACTTCACCACACGCACAAATAGTTATTACAAAAAATTGAAAAGATGTGAATGTTAGATTAAAACGTAGGCTCTCAGCAAACATGAAACATTGTATGTAGGATGGGTATGGCAATGCAATCAAGTCTCCACAGGCAACCACGTCATCCAAGAAAGGATCAGATGAGAACTTATAAAAATAGTGTTACATTCATGCACACATATAATTAACTGCTTGTTGAAAACGTGACTCAAGTGAAATCAAAGTCTGCCAGACAAGCACCAAATCAGTATCTTTCAGAACACCTGTGGAAAAAAAAGACAAGTATGTTAAAATCTAGGGTTCTCGTGTGCTACATAGCCAAAATCTTATTTTTGTCTAAAGATGGAAAGATGAAAGTTCAAAAATGCTCTTATGTCCTTAATGGTCTCACTTCTCCAGCCTTTTTGCTTCTCTACATCCACTTTACAGGAAAGACTCAGTTTACCCATTTTTTTTAGCAAAAGCATATCCCAGCCTAGAAAGAATTCCGTACATCTGAGAAATACTGAGAATTTCAGAAATGGCTTTGGCAACATTTTCTTATTAAAAAAGTGTTCTTTCAAGCTGAGGTAAACTGAAAATAGATTTTTGATATTAAGGACAGTGTGGAAGATAATGCACAAAACAGGCAAAAGCACAGCATTTTTTTAACACATTATTTTTTTCAAAACATTCACTCAGCATTAATTAGAGCTCAAGCTGTTGGCTTCCAGTCTGGAGTTCAGACTCTTTCTCTCCCTGTGCCACCCACTGTGGCCTGTTATTCCCATCATAAACACCCATAAATCTCACCAAGTCTAATGGGCTTATTGCAGTCCTGCATATGCATCAAGGGGAGGATAAATGTCTCTGCTTGTGCCTTTAGATACCCATAATTGTTTAGTAACATAATGAGATAATGTTTCTAAAACAGCAAAAATCAGTGGGTGTTTTTCTACGCCCTTTAACATGATTTAGAGAGCTTTTCAGATTAAATCATTCTAGATTTCAGCTGTGGTTACTAGTTTTTGCAGGCAAAGTAAAGGCAAAACTGCACCTGAAGACAGTAAAAGTAGGAAATAAGGAAGAACATATAGGAACTTTCTCACCATTCCACTGAAGAACCACAAAAAATGCTCTGCCACCAATAAAGTGAGCATATAAATGGATCAGTGAATTTGAGGACGAAAAGATACAGAGAAGGATGATCCAGAAATATTTTCTTTCCTCATGAAAAATGAACAAAAGGACTTGTTTCATTAGATTAGGAAAGTGAAGGATGAGGAGGAATAGGATTGCTGTCTTTAGACACAACAAGGAAATGAACACAAGGGAGAGAAAATGACCATTTGAACTAAAGGAGTGCATTGGCACAAGAACAAATAGACATAAGCTGGACATGAATAAATTTAGATTTAATTTAGAAATGGGCTCTGAGCCTTCCTGCCTATCAGATTTGGAAAAGCTCTTTCATTGAAAATAATGCAGACAAAAAGAACTTGAATACTTATAAGAAAAATGAGTAATTTTTAAAGAGAGTTGAATAGCACAGTGCTACAAGAGATTGATTTCATAACCTAAAAGCTTCTTCCCCAGCTTCTTTGTGTTCCTGTTTCTTCCCCTGTCTCTGCTCGCCATGAAGAGCTCACAAAATGAAAATATAATCCCAGAAAGCAAAATACCCCCCCAAACAATTTGAACTTAGTGAGACACACATAGTTATCAGGGGTAATTGCACCATGTTTGCTATAAATGTGCTATGAACATTTAAACTTGACCTGAATAAAAATCTGGAAAAAAAACCTAAAATGAGTACATCTTGGTAACTCTTTTGGTATCAATTGGCACTGTCTCATTCTCAGGCCATGACAAACACTGTCCTGAAACTAAAAAAAATACTTTTAGGGTCAGTAGGTTTCTGGCCCAGTGCTATTAAAACAGCAATGCCTCTCTTTATTCATTCATAAGCAGATCAAAAGAAGGAGGGCATTTTGGTGGCTGTAGTTCCACTTACTGGATGTCATGAAATCACTGATATTTACCATTTAAGAGACATGAAAATAATGACAGGAGTTAAAAGTGTTCTCTAAGTGCTTAGTGCTAACTCTATGCTATAGCTGCTTGAAAAGACACAAATACCATTAAAATCCACCAACTGAACCTTTATAAATTACTGCTGAGTGTAGAATAATGCTCAAGTTAATTGACTTTGCATTTTCAGCAAGCACTTTGCCAAGTAATTATTATTTATCTAACAATGGTTTCAATGCAAATTGATGGTGCATATTTACTATTAATCTGAAGTCGTTGCAAAATACAAACAACAATTACTTTCTGAAATTACCACAGAAAACAAAGAGAAAATAGTTTTGTCACTAGTTTACACATTTAATTTATAAAAAGAGAAACAAACAAACAAACAAACAACCCTAAATATTACTGTTTCTCAGCCCTCAGTGTGAAATTGCTATGTTAAAAAATAATGAAGCTAAGCCAAAGAAAAAAACTTTTATGTGTGTACCTTGCCACCAAAACAGATGCATCAAAGATCCATATGTGCTACAGTATCTTAGTTTTCCCCCATGCTTCTCAGGAATAATCCTGGGAAAGCTGCCAGACCTCAGAACATTGTATTTCCCAGATGAGAGGATCACCAGACCGTGGAACACCAAACCTTATTTAGAGGAGACAAGTGCATTTAGAATATTAATTGCTTCTCTATAGAGGATTGCATTGAAAATATCTGGGGGAAAGATTTAAAATACCGTTGGGAATGATTATTTCACATTACTAAAATGTTTGCTGGGAGACTACACTCTATAATCAGCACTTATCTCGTTGGGTGTAATCTTTCAACAGTAGTGATGCTGAAATATGGAGATGGAGGTCTTTGTCTACACCCTTTGAACTGCTCCAGCTTTACAAATTACACTGATTCCCACCAAAACTCAGCTGTGATACATACTAGCCAAGAACAAAATTCCAGTCAGAATTTAGATGGGGAGAGAATAATGACTTGGACTCAAAATTAACAGTAGGGAGAAAAACCTCATCCTTAAAACAATGGTGTTGGTAAATAACTTCACTATATTGAGATACTTATATAGGAATACCCCTAAAGTGAGAAGACACATTCTGTAGCATTTTTTAACAGATCAGTGACCTAAACAGAAATTATTAGAATTCCTTGTGGTCCAGTCTAGGATGTGGGAGCAGAAGGGTCAATTGTTAAGCTCACAGTGCTGTAAACACAGCCACAGGGACTAAGGCAAGCAGGAGCCAGATTCAGCTGCACTCAGTAGTGCAGGAGCATCCCTCTGGGGCTGTGATCCTACACACTTCAGCCTGGTACATGTACCTGACCCACACTGACCCATTCACCCTCATGATTCTCTTTCAGACATGCCAGGAACTGTGCCTTGAGCAAATTCTGGGAATTACCCCAGTGAAAAACCTGTTCTTCATTATTTATTTATTTATTTTCTGCTTAACCGTCGGCTGCCTCCCTTCTCGGTGCATCTGCTCTGACCTCACTCCTCTTACAGATGCACCAGATATTACAAACCTTCTTGCATACACAAGCAAAAATTCAATCCTTTTCTTTCTGTGAATCATTTTTAAATAACTTTTTTGACACCTCCTAGCCTTTGTTATGTTTGAACAGCTTTTAACTTACCTTATACCTTCCAGGAAAAAAAATAGAAAAAAGAAGAAAAAAGAAAAAAGAAAGAACCTATTTCATCTGTCAGTCTCTTTGCAATTCCAGCTGTCTGATCAAATAGCTACTTTTTCAATGGGCTGTAGTACCCTGAGTGATACCTTCATGTTACCTAGTCAGCAAAGATACAGATTCATTTCACAATGCAGTGATCATCTCCAAAATATCTGAAAAGTTAAATTATTGAGGACTAGATAACTCAAGATACATAACAAAATCTAATTAGGTATTTCAGTATATTAGATAAATCTATTGAAGAAGGAAAAAAAGGTGCACTAAGGTCTTGAATAGTCTTTTTTCTGTCACTATATTGATAATGTAATATGTATTAGTGGTGCAATTCATGACTGACATTACATAGTTGAAGTATCTTTGAATTTGACTTTTATATACAAATATACAATTGCACACAATTATGCACAAACCAGGCTGAATTCACCACTCCATGCAAAATGAATAATAAGCACACAGAATTGGTATGCAAACTGAAACATTTTTCTGAGATAAAATAAACATATTCAGCTCCAGGAAAGCAAAACTCCCTGTGTAGGGTTATTCCTAGTGCTTCACTGTTTAGTATGAGCAGACACATTCTACTACCATTGCTTGCATTGTTTGGCCAGATGAAATCCAACTATTCTCTGGGGAAAAAAAAACCAAACAAGCAGAACACAGAGCATGACATGCAAGATAGTAATGTAATATATAAATTCTATTAGACTTTTAGCTGGCATTGGAGACAAGATATTGATTAAACTCCTGTTTTCTCCCTGAAACAACAACAGGACATGTCTCAGTATTGGTACTTCATTAACATTCCTGATGAGTTGGCTAATTGAACAATAAGAGGGAACAAGAGGATGCTTCCTTCCCTTTCTCCCATGTCTGTACATGCAGGGTTAGATGTGGGCTGAGAAAACTCTGCTTGAAAGAATGCCTCCACAAGCTGGCAATAATTTCTCTTTTCTTGGCTTTGCATGCTGTGCAGTATTTAGTAATTTCATCCTGGAAAAAGGTTGCTATCATCTGGAAACCTTCAGACAACTGTGTTTTGATTCCTCAGCCAAACTCACTGCATGAAAAGCTTGGAAGAGAGGTTTGTTTCCTTCTACAAGTTTATTTGTTTGTTTGTATTTCCTGAATAGCAAATATATAGTACTGACACAGTGCTGGACAATCTCCCTGGTATTAATATATACAGTGCCTATTTACCTGCAAGTTAAGTAAAATATTCAGTCCAGATTAACTTCTACTGTGCAGACCCTGGATATATTTAAGCAATGTGAAAGGAATATTGGTGTACATTGTGGCCCATTAGGGACTGTAAGTGTTATGAATTGCATCGTATCAAAGAAAAAAAGAATTTTTTTTTACCGTTAGAAAGACTGAAGGATGAATGCAAACTTTACTTCTGCAATGAAATTAGTTTTGTGTCATAAAACATTATGTGAATTATTTTAGACAAAAATGGCATTATATATAAATATACATAGTGATTTTAGCATTGTCTAAATCCCTATAAGCTTGAAAAATCATTTATACGCTCATAGTATTGGGATTTGACTTGGCCTATGCTGTAACAAGGGCTAACTTTTATTCATGACATAATTGGTGCTATGTATCTGTTTCAATGTCAGCATTACAGAGAGAGATATGATTTGGACATTGAATTTTTTCAAGCTGCTCTCAGGAAGGTCTAAAAGACTGTGGACAAAAAGAAATTAGATTCTCTATCTGAACATATGTTTGCATACTGCTTAGGGGGTTTTTTGCACCGTTTCTAACATGTTTGAATAAAGAGCACAATGGTGTAAGGCAGAGGCAGAGTGCTGAGCTGATTTTTTTTAATAACCCACTATGCTTTTCTGTCCTTGTTTCAGCTTCACTCCCCTGAAGCACAGGCCAGATTTCTGATTTGTTAATAGCAGAATTAAACCATGGGAATACTATCTGTAAAAGTGGTGTTCAGATGTCCTTCTAAACTTCCAGAAAAAGGGTACCATTTCTAACCAATTCCTAACTTTCTTAATTTATTCTAAATTCCACTGCATAGTTGCAGTTGAAGAAAACTCTAAATTGCACAAATATAAATAGTGCATCTCTCCTGAGCTTGTGATGAGCTGAGTGATCATCAGCTGTTTGTGAAACAGAAATCTCTGGACTGTACCCAAAGTAAGCCAAATCCTGTGCCTTGCTTCTAGCAGCAATTTTTTCCTGCAGATATTTTTTGGCAAATCCACAAATCTAAAATTAAATCTTATTTTCGCAAGTGGAGCTATTTTATGCTAAAATAAGCTGAAATTATGTTAGGTGATTATCCCTGGGTTTGTTTGGTTTTTTGTTTGTCTGTGAAATACAGCCACTGGTTTAACACATTTCCATTTCACCTTCATTCTCAGGATGTGGTTAGTACTGATGGGCCAGCTGGATTGCCCACAGTGAAAAATTTCTGTACAGATTCAGAACCAAGCCCCATTTTAACAGTTCCCATACCACTTCTACCAGTTTTAGAGGATTCCACTAAGTCTTTCTCAGCAGGGTACCCTGCCACATGCTCTACACATCTGTGTTTGCAAAAAATTGGGCCAGTCTCTAGGCACAGATTCTCCTGGCTCCTGGTTTAGCACATCATCTCTCTCTCTCTCATATCAGGTTTTCCTGGAGTAAACACCTATGTCTGAGGGGAGCTGTGGCAGATAGCCATCAACTCTTCTAAAGGAACAATGAGAAATGAGGACTGTGTGTTTTATAAAGCTCAGCATGACAACTCTGGGCAGATCTCGTGTACTCCAAACAAAAGTCATCCTCACCCCATGTTTCTCTTCCTTTTGGCCCAGTGGCATTAAAGGGAGAAATAAAACTATCATGTATTTCTCTGACAGAAAAAGTTTGTGAGCTATGGTCCAAAAACCCCATAAATCATATTAACACTAGGACAGACATATTGCATAAGGTATTTATATCCATGTGTTGGCTTCTTTTTCTTTAGAAATGTTCAGTGTTAACTGAACTCCAACTCATAAAGGTATTATTCCTTTTGGGGTGATATCTACTAGTTCCAGAAAGATATGACTGCAACATGCAGGATGGGTGTTTCAATATGTTTTATGTTGTCATGGTGTGCCTTTATATATATGTGTGCATGTATATATATGTATATATATTTATTTATGGAAGCACAAAAGTGTATACATTTAAAATAATACTTGTCCATTTCATAAAAAACAGATTCCAGGAAACCTCTTATTTTTTTGCCTTTTTCCCTCTGAAAAAAAATCTAAGGGCAGAGAAGCATGGCCAGGATTTAATCAAATTTGGAACCTGCAGGAGGAATGAAGGCAGGAAAACGAAAGCCTTAAGAGCCATTGTGCTTACAGGAGACTAGCAGTTTGGAGGTGGGAGTGCCCTCCTTGACCTTAGCTGTCATGATCCTACATGATGGCTTTCAATGTAACCAGCTTTTTTTCTGGAAGGCAATTTAGTTGTTTCTGCACAGAAATCAAGCTGCTTTCTGGGTTCAGGTTTCATGATGTGTTCTCACCAGGACAAGTTAAGTGGACCAACCCTAAGTGCCTTTTACCATCATGAAGAAAGATTGCACACTCAAGAAGAATATTTGTTGCTTGGGCTTTTTTTTTCCATCAGACAGTTCACTCAACAAAGCAGATCCTCTGATAATCTAAACATCTTCAGCTGTTAAAAGTAATTAATGAAGACTTAAATTACAATGGCACAATTTGTATCCCTTTCCTATAGATCCGCAGCATGGCAAGTGGCACATCTGTAATAACTCTAATTCAACCTGTCACACAACTGCTTAGCTTCATCTGGGTATTATGTCCTGCACATTAAAGGAATGATCCCAGCCTTTAAGATTGAAATGATAAAATCAGATTTACCTGATTTGTGATCCTTTGTAACACAGTGTCCATGGAAGCTTAGAAATGAGCCAGAATGGTGCTCAGTTTTCAGTCTTGTTTTATTCTACTTTGTTCACAGTTCTTTCTTTGAGTTTTGAGTGATATATGAAAGCCCATAAAATTGAACCAAAGATACATGTCCGTGGTATTCAGGTTTCATTTCTAAATGGGGACTTTGCCCTACTGTGGATCTGACAAATATACCTCTCTGTCTGCCAGCCATTTCCTCTGGTAAAGCTTTTAAAAGGGCTTTTACCAATCACTGCTGGCATTCCTTGAAAAAAAAACCTCTGTGCAACATGAAGGGAAGCACCTGAATGTTTCAGTGGCATCTGCCTGAAGGGATATGTCAAAGAAGAAATGTTCAAACAACAAGATTTATTAAAGTAAATGTCCAATATCTACCACAGAAAGCTTGACATCACTTAACCACAAACCAGTTGGGAAAATTCCCTTATTCTCTTTCTCACTCTCTTTTCTAAATCTGGATTTATATATAGAAGGAAGGGATGATGACTGAGGTCTGATATGACATTTATCCTCACAAGTGAGAAGACTAATAAATCATCAATGACATTACCACAAGTGAGTTCTGAGGTCTGCTCACAAGTGAAGATAAATGACATAACACACCTAAGTCAGCATATATTACATGAAATGCCCAATAAGTCTCATTCTCAACATAGCTGGATTTGATGAAGATGACTGAACTTAGGTTGCATTTCAAATCTACCACTCAGGAAAAAGAAATTAAATTTGCCAGCCAAATAAAATTACTGCTGAAACAACCTTAGTATACATTCCAGCCTTTTGCCATGGCTACTGCCCTGCAGATCTACTAGGAGCCACATGGTAATAAAAATCAATTAAAAATGCCATTACAAAGCACAGCATCAACTCACTCTTCACGGGATGAAACGTACCTGACTTTTATGCCTTGGGCAATATCATGTGCTTGCAAAGCCATGTCTGCATGGTCCTGAAATATGCACAACTAGCTTTTATTTTAGGCTTTGCAAAAGACTGCAAGTTTTCACAATACCTTGTGGCCTTCCATAGGGTCAATGGTGGAATCAGGGTTGAAAAACTGAGAGGTTTTAGAATTTCTAATTAGTCTAAGGGTGCAATATTCCTTCTAGAAAGTGATATCTACAACTGAGATATGCCGAAAGCATGTCTGAACCAGGGGCTGGCAGTGGATTTTTGGGCAGTGTATAATAATAAACTGGAAAAAGAGATTAATACTTCTGGCTTTTGAGCAACTGATGGCTGAGAGCCTCCCTGAGCTGGACATAACATCCAGACCATCATGTTAAGGAGAGAGATGTTTAATTTATATTACAGCATTTAAAAACTAAAGTCGAATGCTAACTCTAGCTTATTCTGGTGATCTTATCAAAATTCTGCAGTGGAAAGAAACTCATTTGCAGCTGAATTTCGTCTTGTGTGGAATTTGCAGGTCTCAAAGCTAGTTTCTGAAAATTTGAAAGTAACACAGTTGTAGGTCTTTGAAGAGTAACATTGCATAAATGTACAACTTAAATCTTGTCCAGGTTCATAAATCATCATTCCTTTACCCTTTTTTACACAGTCCTGTCCAATTTACAGATATAAAAATGTCTCCAAGTTTATTCTCAGGTTTTAATCTAAAAATCTCCTGGGGTAATATTCCACTTAGAAACAATTTCTATGCAAAAATATTGTATTTCACATTAATTCAGTGTACTTATAATGAAGTGCCCTATGGTAGAAGATGGTCTGAGTGGCATAGTAACTAAAGAAAACTGTGCTTTTCACATTTCTCATAATGTATTACATTGTGAACATGTTCAAAATTAGCAAGAACCCAGGTAAGTGCTAATCAAAGTATCCAACAGCCTGCAAGGAAAGAACAACAGAAATTAAATAGTCTTATGAGTCTAGAACTCTTATGCTTATGAGTCTAGAATTTAGTTTTTATAAAGTTAATCCAAAACTGAGATTAATGAAAACATTTCTCATTTGCTTTCCCAAAGTGGTTGTTGAGGACTGAGTAAATGGGGCAAAAAATTGGAACAAAACTTAAACCAGTTCCAAACAACTTTAGAAAAGATTCAACTCTTTTCATTACCAAGGTTAAGACATGAAATTATCTGGGAAAGAAGAAACTAGCTGAGAATTCAAATTAATAATTTTTATTGATATTCCTGATTTCTAATGTTATTAAGAATTTTTAAATTAAACTTTTCCTTTTGAGAGCATTTGAATACAGAAGTTCTTGGAGAGAAAGAGGAAAAACAAGTTGTTGGTACATAGCTAACACTGGTTTGAGAAATCCTATGTAGCCTAGGAGAAGCATTAAAAATAAACTAAATCAACCAAAAGTAACACTTCTAGATTATTTTTTTCTTTCATAGTCTTTAAGGCCATAATTGTCTTCAGGTTCTGGATTGAAACTTAAAATTTTTAAAATAAATCTGACAGCAAGATATGCGTATGGGAACCAAATCATGGAAAGACATGAAATATCAAGAGAATTCTTTATTAAACATAAACAATGAACAGTAGTCCAAATTTAACTCGAAAATTGCTAAATTTCTTCAATTGAAATTTTCTCAGTGTGTATAAAAGGGTGAATTAACACATATTAACATATATTACTGTTTCTGCTATTGAAAGTTTTTTTTAAAAAATTTCTGTTTCTGTTACGAAAGCAACCTAGTTGAGACCTAGGTCCTAGGATTTCTCTGGAAGAACTGCAAGGAGAGGAGAGGCTGTTCTGAAAATTGCAGATATTGTGAATGATGAAAGAAAAAGCTCTATGAGAATTTTCAATATTTAAATAGCAATTTATTTGTTCCTTTATCTTCAGGTAAAAGTAAACAACAGTAAAAGTGCTACTAAATTCTTTCCCACCCTTCCTCGCTTCTGGGATTGTGGCAACCACGGAATTCACAATACAGGAAAACAATGCCACTAAGAAGATATATTAGATAATTTTTCCTGACATGTTTAACTAAGTCATTCATTATATAATTACAGAACACTCTGAGTTGGAAGGGACCCACAAGGATCATCGAGTCCTACTCCTGTTCCTGTGCAGGGCACCCCAACAATCCCACCACGTGCCTGAGGCCATTGTCCAAAACCTCCTTTAGCTCTGTCAGGTTTGGTGCTGTGATCACTTCCCTGGGGAGCCTGTTCAGTGCCCAGCCACCCTCTGGGTGAAAAATCTCTTGCTGATACCCAGCTTAAACCTCCCCTGATGCGGCTTCAGACATCACAGGGCAGAGGTCAGTCCCTGCCCCTCCTCTGCCTCTCACAAGGAAGTTGTAACTGCAGTGACATCGCCCTTCAGTCTGCTCCAGGCTGCACAGACCAAGTGACCTCAGCTGCTGCTCATATGGCCCCTCAAGGCCCTCCATCATCTTCCTTGCCCTCCTTTAGACCCTCTCTAAAAGTTTAATACCTTTCTCATATTGTGGCACCCAAAGCTTCACACAATACTTGGAATGGAAAGGAGCTCATTGATAATCATGTAACAATTCAATAGAGTGCCCTTGGGACTCAAGCTCACAGTTTTCAGAGGGAAGATGAAATGTAAGTTTTACTCTTAATACTGAGATCTATTTCCAGCAATTTTCATGAAACTCCTTTATTTGGCTTTTGTCTCAGCCAATAATGAGGCTTCCCAGAAACAAACCAAAAAAAAATAAAAGGGGGAAAAAAAAAAAGAGGAAAATCACAAATTCTGTTTTGCTTTTAATGATTTGAGAACTGGTCTAGAAGAACAGGATGAGGATCACTTCTTTTATATGGCTGTAAAATATATTTCACTAATTAGGATGATATTTAACCTCCCTAAAGATATTTCTTACAGATTACACTATTTCTCACTCTCTCTCCATTCCATTATTCTCTGTCTTCTAGCTTTCTTTTATGGTAAAATGTTTTGATAAACAGGTCATTGTTTAAGCCAAACTCCAGCTAATTACTTGTCTAAATAATGTGTATTAAATGGGGAACAGAAAAAGAAAAGAAGCAGATAACAACAATAAAAAACCCCGGGGTCCTTTGAGAAAACTGAACTTGAATTAATTTCCTGCAGGATTTTTTTATTTTCCACTTCAGTCTTTCATCATGTATACATAAGTACTTTCCTACTGCAAGACTGTGAGTATGGACCAGTTTTGATTTCCCACACAAACACACAGACATGGTTCTAAGTTTTGAAGTTTTTCACGAATTTTACTCTTTAAAGAAGAATCATTTCAGTTGGAAAGCCTTTCTGGTGAGTCACCTAGCTCAGCTCAGCACAGCAGAGGCATTGATTTGGTGGCTTACACACATCCTGGGCATGTGGTGTCTTGTCTAGCACTGAACAAACCACTGATGACAACTCTCAAACATGCCTTGGCAGGCTGTCCAACTGCTTAGCTATAGTCACAGCCAGAAGCTCTTTTTCCCTCCTCCTAATCTTTACTTTTCACATACTGAAAGGAAAATGTCTGCTTACATAAATTCAGTAGGATGGTAACATCTAATACCGAGTTAATATCATCAAGTAATTCCTTACATGGCAACCTGCAAGAAAGATGGAGAGGGACTGTGATTCTTCTGTCACCCCTGTGCTTTCCACAAGAGCATGTTTTGACAGGACAATGGGAAATGGCTTCAAAATGAAAGGGGGCTTAGATCAGATATTAGGAAAAAAATCTTTACTGTGAGGGTGGTGAGGCACTGGTACAGGTTGCCCAGAGAAGCTGTGGATTTTCTATCCCTGGCAGTGTTCAAGGCCAGGCTGGATGGGGCTCTAAGCAACCTGATCCAGTGGAAGGTACCCCTGCCCATGGCAGGGGAGTGGAACTAAATTGTCTTTAAGGTCACTTCCAACCCAGGCCATTCCCTGAATCTCTAATCTTATAGACATACCTTTTTTCTTCAAATTAATGACTTGTAATAAATGCAATTGAACAATGAAGCACCATACATGTATTACACCCGTAATTTTGAGGCATGTATTTTTAGCATTTAGCCAACAGTTCGACCAGTTTCTCATAAATCAATGATTCAGCTTGAATTACCTTTCTTAGGGTTATGTTTAATATATGGACAAAAATTTATCGTATACAGAAACATTTTGAAAGATATAGATGCATACATGCACATACACACAATGTAGACTACAAGATGTGATTGTTCTATTAATAACCCAAATTATCTGTGTCTGTGTATCAAGCTAAGCATTAATGGGCTCTCTACCACCAGTGAGATATCCAGTGAGCCTCTGCTGCCCAGGCTGATTTTGGTCAAATGAGTAAGGATCAACCTCCACTGTCCCATTAAAATGTTTGGCTCTTGATGCTGTTACACATTAGTTGCCTATACTTCTTTTTCCTGCAGTTTATAAGTGGTTTTCAAATAAGTTTTAATGTCAGAATTTTTTCTTTCAAGCCATTGAGCTGCTAAGTATTGTTTCCTCAATTGTCTGCTGGGTTTCAACTTGCCTTATGTTGTGTGGCTCTGACATACCTCCCTTTGTACAACAGTTTCTTAGTAAAACTGCACCAAGGTCACAGAGTTGTGTTGTGACAAATCAAACCCTGAATAACAGGCAACTCAGTCCTTGGGCTGAAGGTTATAGAGTTGTCAGCCTTTTAAAGCAGATTGCTTCATTGTCTCATTCTCTTACATTTACTCTATGTAAAAAACAGCATGCCAGCACTTGTCATATCATGTGCTGTCCCTATTATAACAAACTTCACAGATAATGATTAATTTTTGTCTAGTGATTTCCCCTCTGTGAATCAGGTACATGATGCTTTCTGCTTTTGATATGAAATACATCACTGGGAGGCTAACTTTTACTTCACCAGATTATTGCTGCATCCACTGCCTGCAGGTCATAGCCCAGAACTTGGAAAACATTGCCTGCTGCCAGAATAGCCCATACTGTCATAAATCATGTTAAGACAGAAAAAGAGACTAGACAAGATCAGGCCTCCTGAGTCCCAAGAACAAATCTGAAAAGTATTAGAAATTCAGTAAAAAAGTAGATATTTTTGAAGATCCATTGAAATTAAACCATAAGCATGGACGTTTTTCACTAATTGTAGCCAGAAGGAAAGGTTTTTACACCTAACCTATATAACTCCACTTGTGGCTAAGTACTCAGTTGAATTTCTTATTAACATAGTCTCTAGAAATCAATTAATCAGCATCGAAAGCAACCCTACTGTCTAGAACAACTTCAATCAAATGCTCTCCCCCACTTCTGGAAAAAAAAAATTCAACTTCTTCTTACAAACTCTTTATATTTCTTGCAAACTCCCTTTTACCTTTAAAAAATTCTACTCAGCATTTGAAATGAGGTTCTCTTAGGAAAAAAATAAAACATCTTGGTGTTTGCAAAGGAATGCAGTTATTTGATATCATTGCTACGTATTTGTTAATATTTGGTAATTTCCTTTAAAAGATCACTTTTTCAGTTGCTTGTGATTTTGGCAAACCTACTCAGGCACAAACCTTTACATTCCACACAAAGGAGTTTAGCAATTGCAGAGGAAAGAGGAACATGCTGTTTCACCTTCCATCCTCTCTGCAGCAGATATGTCTCCCATGTTTCTTAAATTTGGCACAACAACTCTGAGCCTGTCAAGAATCCCATGTGAGCATTTACTCTGTGTTCCTGACCTTCCTGCAGGCCCCTGGCCCCTGAGCAGAGTATCACACCTTGTCCCCAGGGCACACCAGGCACTGAGACAGAGCAGGGCTGGGGTTGGTGGGGTAAGGAGAGAAAGGGAGAGGAGGTGGAAAATGGGAAGCTGGCTGGGAAAGAAAACACAGGCTGAACTCCAACACTGATCTTTCCCTTTATCTGTAGTAATGTGGCCTCTTTAGTTACATAACGGGTGCCTGGAAATAATTCCAGCATTTCTAAATTTACTTTTGTACTAAACTAGGATGAAAATCACCACCCCACTATTGTGTGGAGTGAAATATTCAGAAGTATTTAGACTCAGAAATTTATCCATAAGATGGAATTGTGATGCAAGCTAACAGCATCCTGTATTCACCTGAGAATATGCAAGTCACACAGGAACAAAGTAAAACATTTTAATATTGCTGGAACTGCATTTTCAAACAAAAATTGTTGTTGAACTGATTTAATATGTCTCTATATAGAGGATTAAAATCTTTTTTTATGAACAGTTTTCAAGTCTGCTGCCTTCAACCTATTGTATTTAATACAGCCTCTGGCTTCTTTCACTAAGGTTGCAAAGTCCTTCCTCTGGCAGAATTTCCCATTTATGTGCTGTAAGGCTTTTTGCCAGCTGGATGTTAGCAGAGTACACAGTAAGGAAGCAGCCAATTCCTTACAATATTTGCTCTAATCTTTTTTCTCTATTTCATATTACTTCTCTTCCTTCTGTTCTCTGCCTCCTTGGAATTCTAAATCTTCATACAGGTCCCAGGTTGTTGATAATGTGGAGTTATTATAAAGCATTAAAATCCCCTTCTCTAGCCTCACCTTCCAAAGGAAGACTGACTTTAAAACTCCTACACTTAAAAATCCCCAAGCCCCCAAAAAACAAACAAAACCAACCTTAAACCAATAAATATACAAGAACTAGAGTTTGAGGATTTCTATTTTGATAGTCTGCATACATTTTACCTTTTTTTTGTTTGAGATTTTAATTCAATTTAAAATTTTTAGAAGTACCTGGAGAGTTCAGAAATTGCTTCCTCTCTTTTTGCTCTCACTTCATGACTCAACTTTTAAAGAACTGTAGCTTGGGGGAAACAACAGCATTGAACACTTTAAATCATGAAAATGTATGAAAGCCTACAAAATTGATCCATTAACTGTATTTCATTTTTTGAAAACACCTTTTTCTGTTGCTGTTGTCACTATCAAATATTTAACACTTAGGTAGTGTCTTGCAAACATTAGGAAAATAAGTAATATTAGCATATTTTACATATCAGGGATGGTTCAGAAGTAGAAAATTGGCTGAACATGAGCTAGGAATGTGCCCATGTTGCCAAGAAGGCCAAAGGCATCTGGCCTGTATCAGCAATAGTGTGGCCAGAAGGGTCATGGCTTTGATCACCCCCCTTTGCTGGGCACTGCTGAGGACACACCCCAAATCCTGTGTCCAGTTCTGGGCCCCTCACTGCAAGAAAGACATTGAGGGGCTGGAGCATGTCCAGAGAAGGGCAATGGGGCTGGAGAAGGGTCTGGAGCACAAGTCTGATGAGGAGCAGCTGAGGGAGCTGGGGTGGCTCAGCCTGAAGGAAAGGAGGCTCGGGGGAGCCCTGATCACTCTGTACAAACACCTGACAGGAGGGTGCAGCCAGGTGGGGCTTGGTCTTTTCTCCCAATTAACAAGTGACAGGACAAGAGGAAATGGCCTCAAGTTGTGCCACAGGAGGTTTAGACTGTATCTTAGGAAACTGAAGGGGTTGTCAAGGTTGAACAGGATGTCCAGGGGAGTGCTGGAGTCACCATTCCTGGGTGTGTTTCAAAGACATGTAGATATTGCACTGAGGGATGTGGTTTAGTGGTGTCCTCAGCAGTACTGCATTAATCATTGCACTCTGCAATCATAAAGGTCTTTTCCCACCTAAATGCTTCCCTGATTCTATAATTTTAAGAGCTAATCCTATATGAAGGCTGCAGCTGGGACCAGCAGTGCAGGTGAGAAATTCCCCATTGCCTATTCAGCCCCAGTGTGCTGCCTGGAGGTTTGTGCTGTGTCCTTCTCCTGGATCTGCCTCCAGCCCTGAGCCCACTCCTGGCACTGGAATTTCAACACCAAGCACATCTACCCACTAATCTGTAATAAGTGGCCTGGACATGTCCAGAGCAGGGCAGAATCACTACACACAGAGCCCAAAATTTTGACACCTGTGATACAGGCTGTTTCTGAACACACAGTAAATCTGTCCTCTTGCTCTTCCACACACAAATCTTCTTTACTTTCAGTGTCCTCTAGTGATACTGGGATGAAGTAATAATTCTTGGAGGCCAGAATTTGCAGCCTGCAATGGGAACAGCAGCTGTGGCCCAGGCACCATTTTCAAATGAGCTCAACTGGATCCACTTGAAAGTTCAGCCTTAGCTCCTGTTGCTTTCCCATTAGGACCTAGGAAATGTTTTACTAGTCATTAGTGTGAACTGGGTTTCTGGTGTGTGACTGAAGGAGAGCAGTGCTTTTAAAGGACAGAAGTTTGAGTGTCTGGGGAGAGAGAGGCGAAGAGAAAAATGGTAGTGAATAGCATCCTGAGGAACTGTGTAGATAAGGGCTGCTTTATGCTTGAATGAGTGTATCTGAGAATAATAATCTCTTTATAAAGCTGTGTTGATTTTGGTCTTTTGTGGAGTTTTTCAATAAAATATTGTTTAAAAAAATGCTTTAAAACTTAAGAATGTCTTG
Source organism: Drymodes brunneopygia (assembly GCA_013400955.1). Classification (NCBI taxonomy): domain Eukaryota; kingdom Metazoa; phylum Chordata; class Aves; order Passeriformes; family Petroicidae; genus Drymodes; species Drymodes brunneopygia. Next base: position 314,836 of record VZTZ01040287.1, read on the forward strand.
AAGATTTTTTTTGTTTTGTTTAGAAAAAGATGTAAGTGGTAGCATGAAGCAACTGTGAGTAGCTTCCCACGCCTTTTGTTGAACTCTGGAAAAGGCAAGAAAAAATTGTGGGTTTTTTTATTTGTTTTTAGTCTTGTGAGTGTCAATGTTTTATGATGCAGAAGCTATTCTGCACGACTTATTTAAAGTTATGAGAGAAACCCTTGTCAGTTTTAGTTTTTCATATTAAGTACTGCTCCTCTCATGTTATTTTATCTGCCTACCCTTCAGGAAAAACAGAGTATAAAAATAAAAAACTACCATCCAAAATCTCCAGAACAATAATGTTGTTCTGTGTTCATTTATTTTTTAGTTCTTGATTAACTATAAGTGCAAATTCCATTAAAAGTGTGAAATTAGACTTTTTTTTTCTTATGTAATGCTCTAAACAGGAATTTTGCCTCCTTATTTTTCCTCCATTTTCCAAGGCACCCTTTCAGGCATCCAAATGCTAGCTATTGTAAAATATTAAATTATAGAGTAGCTCTATTTGTTAAAGAAACTATTGAAATATCTGAATTTGATATTTCACAATTAGATAAGCAGATTGATAGTGGAAAAAGCAGGTAATGAGAGAAGGTTTAGAAAGATTTGCTGAAGCTAGTCACAAACAGCCATTAGTCTAAACAGTCCCATCTGGCAGAGATTTGTAGGTATTGAAAGAGAGGTAGGTTTTAAGGAAGGATTTAAAAGAGGATAAAGTGATATAATCTCCAGCATTATCAGTGACAGATGAAACAAATGTGGATTAAAAGTGGAAGGGAAGTTAAGGGTTTTTTTTTTTTAAGTGCTGTCTACCTTTAAGTCCAAGATTTACATTGTGAGATAACCAATTTGTCCTCTTTAGTTGTTTAAAAGGTTTTACATGAGCAGTAGTAGGCTGGAGGGGTTTGTTGGTGGGCTTGGGATGTAGGTGAATGCTTTATCTGTAACAGTTTCCAGTTTAGGTGAAAAATCAAATTTCTGAGCCTTAACACTACAAGTTCATGGTGAGTACTTGCCAGGAAAGCTCTTGCTTCTGTGTAGGTGATGGGGTGTTGCAAATGACTAGTTTGGGTCACTTAAAGAATCTCCATAAACAGTATTGTCAAAGGCAGGTTTTGATAAAATTTGTGAAAGCGTGATAAGGCTCTATGCAAAGCTCACTGTTTTTCTTACTGCACGGAGGAAACATGCAAAGCAAAATTGGCACAAATTAACTTTAAAATGATTTGCATGGAGAATGGGGATGCAAAAGATAAGGGAGACCTGCCCACTGAGTCCTGAGATTCAGAATAGACAGACCACCACCCTTTCTGAACTCTTGACAGAATCTAGATGTTGCTGGATTCAATCTTAGTCCCAGACCTGGTCAACAGTTATGTCTAAAGGACTTAACCAGCACTTAATCATTGATGAATGTTTAGAAAGTGACTCAATAGGATAGGATATATTATAATTAAGTCACTGTAGATTTGAAACAGCAATATTCATACTATTCTTCCAAGAGAGTATAGGGATCAATTCATATACACACACACAGATATATATATATATAATACAAATGAATGAAAGTATCTGTCAAAAGTTCTCCTTGACTTCAGTGAAATACTCCCATTGAATGCCTTTGCATTTCTCAATGGACAAAGGATTGAGCCTAGAGGAGTGGGGGGTATTGGCCCAGGCCTTATTATCAGCTTTTGGGGATTTTCCTTCAAGTATAGCAGACTTGAGAGCTGGTGACCTCAGAGAAGTATCACACTCTGAGGGAGGTGCTGGCACAGCATCCAGGAGAACTTAAAGGACCTCACTTAAGATTGCTGTTACAAGGTGATTTGTTTTAATCAGTCACTTTTCATCCAGGCCATAATCTGAGTTGGTAACCACTGCAGTTTTCCTGAAGTCTGGTAACAATGGCACCATTCCGCTGAGGCTATGATTAATGTTAGTGCTGCTCCAAGGCTGTCAGGGATGACTGATTCTCTCTTGTTCCCCACATTAGTCAGCCAACAGCTACCCATGGTATGAACAATCCCACCTTAGTCATGCAAGGTATGGTCAAGGGACACTTCACTACAATATTGGAACCATTTGCAAACAACTCTTCAAGAGCTCAGCTGTTGTTGGCTGGTGTAGTTATCTGTTAAATTGTTATCATAACATCATTCCTAACATTTATAGCAAAATATCAACTCTTTTGAAAAAGGAATGTTTCAACAGTGCTCCGTTCGCTCTTGTTTGTTTTTCCTTTCTACCTCTATTAATTTATCCCCAGCTAGCAACCAAGCCCCACCCAAGACACTTACTCACCCCCATGCATTTAGAGTGTAAAAGTGGGAAAACTTTGAGATCAATAAAGTTTAATAAAAAAAGCAAAAACTGCACATGAAAGCGAACCAAAACAAGGAATTCATTCACTGCTTCCCATGGGCAGGCAGGTGTTCAACCATCCTCAGGAGAGCAGGGCTCCATCACAGGTACAGGTGACTTGGTAACACAAATGCCATCACTCTGAGTGTCCCACCTTCATTGTTCTTCTTTCCACAGCTTCATATGCTGAGCATGCCACCATATATTTTGAAATATCCTTCTGGTCACCTGGGGTCAGCTGTCCCAGCTGTGTCTCCTTCCAGTTCCTCGTGCACTCCCAGCCCCCTCACTGGTGGATTAATCTGAGAAGCAGAAAAGGCCTTGACTCTGTTCCAGTACTGTTCAGCAACAATAAAAAACACTTTTCAGAACAAAGATAAAACACAGCCCCCTACTAGATACTATGATGAAAATTAAATCTGTCCCAGGCACAACCAGCATGAAACTCAATTCGTCATTCTCTTCTTTAGAGTTGTAATGAATTAATCATCTAGAAGGTGGATCTGAATAGAAATATTTATGTCATAGAAAAGTCAGAAAATCCCGTCTAAGATGGTTTTGTTTGAAATCCTGTATGTCTGGATGCTGGTTCAATAGATAGCTGTCTTTATGATCTGATACCTACTATCCCCTATTCACATATAAATTCAAAAGCAATGTAAGGAGTTTTTGGTTTTTCTTTTTTCTTTGCCCTCCTTGAGAACACAGACCTTGCAGTCTTTCCATAAGTGTCTTACAGAGTTACGTTTTCTCCAGAATTTGTTGCAAAGCACTGTTTGTGGGAGTAACTTCTACAGAAGTAGATTTTTGGATTTAAAAAAAAAGTGCAATAAAGGCATTATTCAGAATGCTTCATTCTACAGAAATGAATAGTGTGCTTGAGGTGATACCATTAAAAAGTCCAGCATGCTAAGAAGATTTTTGAAAAGTGCTTAAGGGGGAAAATGTCTGCAATGAAAACCTGGATAATCCAAAAATATTTTGCTTTCTCCCTTTATGTGTGAACTGCAACAGTTAGTTTGCTTTGGGCGACTTATATGCAGAAGAAGAGGAAACTGCATAACCAGAGCTGCTGAAAGTAGGGAGGGAGCAGGGAGGGGTGGGTGGGTAAGGCAGCCAGAGAACTATTTTTAAAAGAAAGCTGATATTTTCTAATAATGGAACCCTGTCTGGCAGCACCCTGTTCACTGCTGTTCCCTTTGGGTTCCATTTTTAGTGGTTCTATATCTGTGGTGCCTCTCTTCTGCAGTTCTGCTATCTACCCCTTTAAACACCCTCCTTGCAAGAAATTTCTGCAATTATCATGTAGTTGGGACCACAAAAGAGGTTAAATACTAGAGAAAGAGCAGGTAATGTACATCTGTAACTTAGCAGAAATAAAGATCACAGGTGGGGAAATGTCATCATGAAATTCGGACAATACACAAAATATTTCTGCACAGGAATTGCAAATCATCCTCTGTTGTACTCTAATCCAAGAAACTGCACTCTGCAGACTCTGTGCAACAGCTTTTGAAATTCTACATCTTTTCAGTGACTTTTAAGGGAGTTATGCCTGTTTAGTCAAGGGGAAATACTGAATGAAGCTAAATATTAGTAACCTTTTGTTGTATGTGTTGTGAAGTAAAACTGGTACTAACTGTAGCTATGCAACACACATGTGGGTACGTGTACATATACCCAGGTGTGGGTCTGTTATAAAAAATGCCCATTAAATAGCATATCAAACTAAACTAAACTGTGCTTTTACTGATTGGAGATCCAAGACTCTCTTATTAAGGAGCCTTGACATTCACACAAACAGTTGGAATGGTTTCATTCACTAACTGGGATCCTAGATTATCTCAGAGTGGAAGGGATTTCAAAAGATTCTCTGGACCAAACTTCTGTGGGAAAGGGAGCCTAGGTTAGATTATCTACCACTTTGTCCAGTCACATCTTGTAAAACACACAGTGATGAGTCTCTACCGTTTATCCTGGGGGTTATTCCAGTAACTAATTGTTCTTTGTGTAAAAATAAATTTCTCGCCTATTCTGAGATGAAACTTCTTGTATTTATTGTCCCTTGTTTGTCCATATAGGTTCCTGTGAAGAGAAAGCCTCTGTCCTTTTGTAGCTGCATTTTAAGTAGTGAAACACTGTGATGAGGTTTTTCTTCTGCTGCAGCTTCTTCTTCTTCTCCAGGGAGGGAAGGTTTACCTCCTTCAGCCTTTACTTATAGGGGCTGCTTCCTAGACCTTTGAGAAACAAAAGGAGGCTTGACTGGAATGGAATTATTCACAATAGTCAAGATTANAGACCATGGTGAAATAAAATCCCCATGAATTTAAAAATGCAAATTTTCTGGGACTGTAGGTTTACTTTTAGACTCTTGAACTTTTACACTTCATGTTTTTAACCTTGCTTCCACACAGGATATGTATGAAATTTCCCCTTTTGAAAAGGGAATTTCTGGGTTACTTGTGTGATAGCAGAAATTTTTGCTTTAAGAAATAGCAGAGGAGCAATGATTCCATTACAGATTGTGTAAATACTAGAGATTTAGCACAGAATAAAATAGGCAAAGTTTTAATTTCAATCTTGAAGCCCATGCTTGGTTTATATAAACTGAGTATTGTTACAGTTACTTTTTAGAATTTTCGATTTTGTCTGTATTGTGTCTCTTCCCTTTTAAATGTAGTGACCTGAAGTATTGAATGTGTACTAACAAGATAAATTTTGAACAGTAGCTCTTCCTGCAAAAAGAATTAACAGGGTGTAAAGTCTTGTCAGAAGGAAAAAAACCTCTCAAGCTTTTGTACATCGTCAGCCTTAAAGCTTCAAGCATCAACAATGCTCCTCTCATCCTGAACAGCTTTAATTTTTAACCTGGTTTCTTTGAGAAAAGAAGTCTTTAACCAAATGTTCCGTCTTTCTGACTGTGAATCAGTCTTGAGATACTTTTGACTGAGCTAGCAAATTCCAAACAAATTTGACAGGAGGGTGGAAGCATCAAGTACTCTTCTCCAAGTTTTCTGACAAGAGGTGAACAGATGGTAGAAAGAGTACCTGTTTAGCACTGTCAGGGAGGAGACAGTTATGACCTGAAGTTTATGCTTTACTAAATATTGTGCAATACAAACTGATGATCAGCTTTGTGACTTTTTTCTAGTTTCATCACTTTCTAGAAATCATGAAACAAAGATTTTAGTTTTTCTTTGCTTTTTGTTTGTATGTGGGAGGGTTACATTTGTTGGCTGGTTGGATTTTTTTGGTATTTTTTTGTTTTTTCTTTGAAGCACTTGTAAATTATCTTTGTCAGATGCTGCATAACTGTGAAAGCACGATCACATCTTCTGCACAGCAGCAGACCTGCCACATTCTGGAAGAGAAGCAGTGGACAGGTTTTCCCATGTTGTTTTCCTCTGGTAAACTGTGTACAACCAGATGGGGAGTCATACTCACTGTCAGGTGTGATGCGTGGTGTTTTATGCAATCCTACTCTTCCAGTTGCCCCATCTCTGAATTCTGTTATATTATACAACTGAGCTCCAGCTTTCTTTAAAGGAAAACAAATCACATTAGGAAAGGTGAATTCCCAGATCTAGTGTTGCATGTTTGGTTTGGAAGAGCAGCCAGACTTTCATAGCTCTTTGTAATGCAAGTGGAGTCAAAATATGCCTGAAATATTGATAGTTATGTGATAATGCAATTTACTTTTTGAGGCAAATAGCCCAGATATCTGAAAAATAGATGCCCTCTCCAAGTTGTTCCAAGCTTCCCTTAGATCTCCCTGCAGAAAAGGAAGATAATCAGCTCAAGACAAGGAGAAACCTAAGTAACCTTCTTCACATAAATCATTTTCTCTAACTATCCAATTAACTCTGACAGCTAATTCTAGGAGATTTAAGTCTCTTCCTGCTTGTCTGACAATTTTACTGAAGGTTTAGCAGGTATTTTATAAACCTCTGAAAAATCTAGCTGGAAAGAAACCCCAACAGTCTGTGCAAGCCTTTCAAGGGCAGTGCTCTAAAGGAGTATATCAGTAACATGTAGGGCTTGAAGGCTGTTTCTGTGTTGTGCAGGCATAATCACAGTTCTGTGCTGGATTGTCTCTAAGCTGCGTGGCTGGAGTGGTGCTCTAAAAGGTGATTTGCTGAGAAGCTGGCTTTTTGTTCTCTCACTCTACTGCTCTCTCATTATCAGTCTCCAGCTCCTTTATGTACCTGTGTTAGCTCTTTTCAGAGTCCATTTGCAGTGACTGTCATATCAGCAGGCAGTGCTTGCTGCCCAGTTTATGTGTTTCAGCACAGACTGAAACATGTATTGCATGTTTGTACTGGTAACTGCACAGGGACTGGAGCTGCCAAGGGGAGGAAAGGCACTTTCTGGTATAAACTCTTAAGTTCTATTCCTTCCTAAATTAATTTTTCCTTGACAAATTGTAAGTAAAACTTAAAATAGGTTTGAAGTCTAATGCATCCTTTCCAGTCTCTAGATGAGAACACCAGGATGTCTAGCAGGGTTAATAGAAGTGAGTGTACCTCACTACTCACTGAGGGAGCATCATGGTTTCTGCTCTCTTCAGAAGCAACTTGCTTCTTATTCTGCCCATAGGATCTAAAGCTGGAAGCAGTACCAAGTCAAAGAACATTTCTGACTTCAGGGACTTTTCAGGCAAGGCACTAAGGTTATATAGGAGCACAGTGCCTCTGAGGGTTTTCTGCTTTGAAGTGTTCTGTCCTTGGTGCTACATGAGGATTCAGTGCAGATCTGAACTGTTCCTGGCATCTTTTTCTAAGGCTCCTTAAGGGGAGGTGGGAAATGCATCTATGTGCTTTGTCATCATAGTGTCAGTCATTGCTTTTTCATGGAGGCAAAGGCAAAGGCCGAGGTGAAGAAAGCTGCAGAATCGTTGTGTCTGCTGGAAACCTGCAGCTGTGTCTGTAGGTGAAACAGCAGTAGTTCCCTTAAAAGCAACAACTTTCTGTGCTCTGTTGCCGATCTGGTCTTTTATGTAGTGGAGGTAAAAAGCAGTAGCTAACAAGGATAGATGTGCAGTCTAAGGTAGGCACCTGCAATGCTTCATCCTCAGTTCTGCATTCCCACAGCACTCAGCTGCCATCAACAGATGCTTTTCACCAGAGTGCAGCTTCCTGTTGGGAAGAGAATCTGAGAGTTGGTAGAGGGGAGTGTGGAGGTCTGAGGAGAAATTAATAAAATCTGTGCCTCTGCAAAAGAAGGGAAGAAGATGGAAAATGTAGTCATTGAAAAAGATAAAAGGCAGGGAAAGTGAGAAACTGTCCCACTTAAGCCACATACAGAATAAAGTTCAAAGAGAGGCCCAGCAGTGAAGAACAACTCTCCTCAGAAACCAATGAACTATAACATTAAGATCTGTAATCTTAGGGTAATGCAAGCTCTGGAAAACTCTTTGCATGCATGAATGAAATCTGTGGTCATCTGCATAATGTTAGCAAGGCTTCTGAAAGAAGGCCTTAAATACAAGTATCTAATTTGGGAGAAATTTAAATGTTTGAAGCCACAGTGCAACAGCTTTAGCAGCAGTACTTGCAGGTGGGATTTTTATTACTGTAATTTTAATGGAGTTTAGTTTGGTGACAGTCTCTTGTTGCCTACACCAAGGCCTACATATCGTTGCCTCTTTCCACTGTCAGTTCTAAGGTAGCATTTTTTTCTTTCCAGAATAAAGAGTTACAGGAACAGCCTCCACTCTTGCCAGCAACCTAATAAAGTATTGAGTAGAGAAGGAAGTGGTGGAAACAGTAAAAGACCTGTAGGAGCAAAACTACATAAAAGGACCTCAAATTTTCCTCAAAGCACACTTTACTGGAGAGTGGATTTTCAGAAGAATATAAAATTAGCCTGTACAGTTGGCTTCTGGAGAAGACTGCTTAGTTACAGAACTCAATTCTAATGCACAGTAGAGAGGAGGGGAAGAGGACAAAGACCTCAAGCAGAGGGCCTGAAGAAGGATAAGCTGATGAGAGAATATTGCTTTGAAGATGTAGGTGAGCAAGAGGACATTGTCAACCTTTCAGCATGCTACAATTTTGTCGCATTTCACACCCTGCATGCAGATTGTGCTAAAGCCTTTACAGAAATAGAAATCTGCAGCATGTCCTGTGTCCTGTACCCTCACTCTTCTGAGGGAAGTGTGACTTGGGGTCACAGTCCTTGCTGGCATCAGCAGGTTCAGCTTGCCTGGAGTCAGTGGAGCTGAACACCTACTCTTGGCAGCAATAGTTTGTCCTTGTAGATTTTTTTGGGTTTTTTCATAGCAGAAAAACAACAATTAACAGTGCTATTATTGACAATATATATTCAATAAAGGTGATAATACAACATGTAACAATCTGGATATGTTATCCACTTATCTCTGTTATGTAGATAATGTTTATCATCTGAGATGGAGTAATATACTTAAGACAAAGAAAGCAGCCTCTTTTTTTTCTCTCAGAGAATAATTTTGTAAATGAACTGGAAGAAGAGGTTTACTTTCTTTCTGGGTGGAATAAACTTATTTTTCTTTTTTTTTCTTTCTTTCTTTTTTTTTTTATTGTCTGAATGAATAATTTTCAGCTCCCTGTTACTGTGATTTCAGTTCTGCAGAAGCACGATTCCTGTGGATGGTAGCAGGGATTATCTACTGATTATTGCACAGAGGTGCATGCTCAGAATATTTCAATACTATTATGTTAAGTACAGATGCTGCAGAAGCACAGCTTCTTCCCATATTATTTTCCTTCTTCCTTTCCTTTCCTAATTCCAAGCTATTGTCTATGTTGGGCTTGCTAGTGATTGTATCCAGAGTAGGTTGGGGGATGGGGATTAACCACAGAGAATAAAATTCCAAAGCAGCTAAGACATAATCACCTCTGATATCTAATGTTGGCTATCCCTGGCCTTTGATGACTGTATCCCCAATGGCAAACATGGATGATTCTGGAATGTTTGGGGCTGTCTTGAGTTTGGAATATAGGTCTGTGGATTTTTGCAACGGGTAACAGAGGGATGTATTTCTTCGAGACCAGTGCTTCTGACACTCGCTTCCATGCTGCTGCTCTGAACAAATATTACCGTGTTTATTTAAAGACAGGTGGCATTATCTTAACCTTGGTCTCAGAAATGCTGTTGACTAATTACTTCTTGGCACTGCAGTCAATGCTGATACATCTCAAGGATAGGACAAAACTCAATTTTATAAAAACAAGAAAATAAGTTCTGGGAACAGGGAGGAGGTGGGACAGGGTCTTTGGGGCACAAGGAAGAAGTGACAGAGGAAACTGTGAGACATGGGCAGCTGGAATTCTGGAGGCTGTGCATTGAAAATAAAGCAGGAAGGGGTTAGTGGAGATGTCACTGTAAGTGGGGAACAAGGGAAAGAGGGATGAGTGAGGTTTGAAATGAGCAAAGCAACTTTAGGTTAGAGAAATGAGCAGTTTTGACTGCACAGTTTTTAGATGAGCAGGCTGATGGGTTTCTTCCCCATTCTGGACAATTGTCTGCTTATCCTGGATCCTGCTCTGTGACAGCAGCACCACAAACCCATGGTACAAAGTCTGTGCAATTTATTATAATGAACTACAGATCTCTTGAAGGTTCCCCAAAAAGCACTTACTAGCTAAAATATTTGAAGCTTATGATGATTCAGAGTCTGGAAAATAAAAAATCTTGCATGAAGGGAATTCATCAATATATACTGTAATTTAGAAGAGGTAATATGTAGGACTTTTGTTCCAAAATGAGTATTTATCTAGTTCTTAAGAATATCAAGAGAAGGTGGAGGGACCCAAATAAGATATAGTCTGTCTGGGTTCAATGAGCTAAGGAAGGGAAATAACCCAATTTTCTTCTTGCTTTCTCTGTTATCTAGACACCTAGAGCATGTTTTTCTTCTGAAAGAGAAGGTGAGATGTAAACAAAAGGTTTGAATAAAATGATGTGCAAGTAGAAGTAGAACACAAAAATTCGAATAATAAAGATATTTTTGTAAAATGTTATGTTGGAGAATTAGACATGACAAACACTTATTACTCCAAAATTTACTTAAATGTCTGAATTCATTCACTTTCTTGTCCCTCAGGATAATTAAAATATTGACAAAAAAATGTTATAACAAAACTACATACACCTCTTTTCCTCTCTTACCTCATTTGTCTTTGACAAGGCAGTCATTTTCAGAGGGGTAAAAATTATAGACAGTTTTCATGTTGGGCACTTGCAAGTACAGTAGTATGACTTATTTTTCCGCAAGTGGTAAATATTGCATTCAAATTACAAAAATTCTACTCTATATTTTTAATTCTGCTGGGCAAGCCAAGAAAATTCTGAGCAATTTGCCTTGATTTCAGATCAGGTAAGCTAACAGAAACAATTAATTCCCATCTGCTTCACAGTAATGCTAGGCAGTTGACTTAGAGTTAGAAAAAGAGGCTGAAAATCTAGTGTCATGCTGCAAACTCTCAGATTAAGCCATAGCTCCTTCTAACAATTTAGCTTCTGGGAAGGTGAAGGGAAGGATTTGTTCTGACCTCTCTCACTGTAAAATATGAAGGATGTCTCAGTCTGTGTGAGCAATGATGGGTCTCTGTTGTGGTCAGTGAACAGGCCTTCAAGGGGAGGTTCATCTCAGCCTCTTTTCGTATCTTCATCTGAAAAGATGTGAGTCATGCCCATGATACTCCTGTTTCTCTTCCCTGGCTGTAAACCCTGTAGGATTGCACCACAGAACTCTAGGTGTGAGTCAAGGTACTGTCAGGCAGAAGACTCCTAACCTCTTAGTCACACTCTAACATTTCTAATTGCATCAGAAACAGTGACTTGCCTGAGATTTGGCAGGATGTCAAAGCTGGAGCTGCTGATGCTGCTTAGGTTAGGGTGTTTCTTGTCTGTAAATTATGGTGGATAAATCCCACAATGATGTGAGCATGGGTGAATTCTCCCCTTCTCGCATGATGCTTGATGCATAAAGAGTGGTTTCCATGTGCCACTGTAAACCTGTTATTTTGCTGTCAAGTAATGGTCATAGACCTGTAAAGAATGGACTTTGCTATAATAAAAGCCTCACAAACAACAAAACCAAATCCCCAACCAGACATACCAAACTGTAATATTTCCTGAACAAACAAAAAAGTGCAGAAATTTCCACAGCAGATATAATAAAACATATTTTCAAAATTATGTTGGTGGAGTTGCAGTGTCTTTAACATCTAACATCATTGATGTGCTCATGGACAGTAAACACTTGCATTTGTAAATTGAACTTCCACAATATCTGCACAATATTTGAATATCTAGAAGAAATGTGTTACCATTTTGTTTGAATTTTTTAATGAATCTATTTGGGAGAGTGGAGGGATCATCCTCTTAAGCTTTAACCCAAGTTATTCTAGAATGATGATCTGTATTAGAACTGTGTGAAAAAGTAAATAGTGGGTTCAAGTACCTGTATCAAAGTGGAAAAACTTAACAAGTGTTCTTCTGTGGCTTTCTTCCAACTTATGTAAATGAGAGTTAAGACTTATTTACTTCAGTAGAATAGAATTAGTCATTTGCATATCATCATCATTACTGCTGTGGAAGTGGGAGGGGGAAAGAGTGTTAATGACATTCACAGCTTGTCATAAATAGAGAAGAGTTGGTAGTGCCAACTGAGAAGATAACAAAGAAGCAAACAGAAATACAAGCCAAGGCACTTAAATGTAAACTAAAAGGAGGCAAGAGATGAAAAATATGCTCTAATAGAGATGCAGAATGGTGGTGGACAGTAAAGTTGGATGAATACTGAAAGTACTAATTCTTAAATAATTACCCCCTAAGGAAATGTCAGCACTTGCAGCTGGTAAACTATTTAGATGGTTCAAACAAGTAAAAGATTAGAAGTGCATTTATCTTATGCTGTAGCCACAAAAAAATGGACTTAAGTCTCAATATGGAGACTGCAGGTATCTGTCACAGAAGAGGTCTATCTTTCATATACTGGGCACTGTAATACCTACCAATTAATGGGAGAGAAGAAAAATCCTTGTAAAGTCTGAGGAATTTCTCAACATAAAATGAGACCAGTAAGACCCAATCCAGTCACTCCTTTGAGATCAGTAGCTCCCAGCAATTTACTGAGAAATGAAGAAACAGTTTCCATCTCCTCAAAGAGATTGCTGTGGTTTACTGTCCAGCACACACAAAGGGTGCTGTAATTAGGAAAGGGAATGCCTTAGTGATATAGCAGCAAAACCTGTGTCTTGCCAACTCGTGGTACAGATCACAACAATTGCTTTAGACAAGAACTTGAAGTCCAATGTTGACCATCCAATAAAACTATAAACTATAAACTATATCGATCAAATGGGACATGAAAAGAACATTAGAGAAAATGGAAACAGTAGAAGATGAAGACAATATGGAAAATGGGAGAGAAAACCCGCCTTACTGAAAAAATTACTGCAACCAAGTGGTTCCATGGTAAAGCTTACAGTGGACTGGAAGCAGTGGCTAATCAAGTGCCACAAGTGTGGGTGGCACTATGCAGCCAGAGTGTCCATGCAGCCACTAAAATAATTAGTAATGCCTGTCTTGCCTGTAAGAAATTCTCAAATATAAAGCCTATGGAAATACGGCTTTTTTTTTTCCATTCTGAAGACCGGATATAAACACTGCTGTTATGTCCACAATATGTGGATGTAAATATTTGCTGGTTATAGGAGACCAATTATCAGTATGGATGGAGGCTTTCCCAATAAGAAAAGCAGGCACTGGAAGAGTAACAAAAGGTCTCCTTAAAGAAATTATTCCTAGGTATGGAATACAAGAATCTGAATCAGAAGAAGGTCACATTTCACAGCAGGAACAAACAATTGATTTTATAAAAGGTTAGGAATTAAAAAGATTGCAGACCCTTATCACTCTCAAGCATCTGGGCAAGTAGAAAGATGAATTAAGTATTAAGGAGACAACTGCTAAAATTTGCACATATATGTGGTTAAAACGGCCTGAGGCATTAAATTTAATATTATGGGACATTTGAAATGCCCCAAGACAATGCCTTGGACTATTGTAAGATGAAGTTCTTTTTGGGAGACACTTGTCTATACTGGGAACTTATATCCCAGCCCAAAACAGTTTCTTGAATACAGATGAGTATTTGACACACTATGCCCTAAACTTACAGGAAAGTTTCAAAATTAAAAGGGATCATGATTGGTGGTACTAACCCACATCTCTGGAGGTACAGGCACATGATTTGTAGCCTGGAGATAAAATTTTATTAAAAGTGTTTTCCCATAAATCTAAATTGGAATGTGGGAGTGGCTGCAGACAGTCTTATTAAATTCTTACTTTGCTGTAAAAGTTAGAGGACAGGAAGCCTGGATCCATCACTTGCATGTTAAGTGGTTATCAAAGGGTCATTCAGTGAATGAACAACAATGAGTGCAGGAAGAATCCAACATGGTCGCTGTTTAAAAAACTGAAATAGGCTTTGGTTTTTTCAGACTCAATTGGGTGTGAGGTTTCCAAGTGCCTGAGGAAATTATGGAAAGTTAGAAACCTTTGCCATGCTTGTTTACATGAGATAGTATCTACATTTATACAGCTTTGTTACAAGGAGGGAAATTTTTTATTTCAACAGATCAGAAACCACAGTCCAGTTTACTAATAAAACTCACTGTTGGATATGTCCTTTCCTTCCAAGCCACTCGGCGTCAAGCACTCCTCTGTTAGGGATCCCTGTACCAAATAGCATCTCGTGGACTGTGTTGTGTTCAGATATTTCTTTCTACCAAGACCACAGGCACTGACAACAGTGGGAGGTGACAGTCCCAGAAGCAAAGAACAAATATGCAGCATGTAAAACATTACACCTGCCTCACTCAGCTTATGTTCCTATAGTAATACTGCTCCTGGGAGCAGCCTTGATGGTTGTAAACAAAACATGGGCATATAGAAAACAGGAATAGCTGGGGACTTTTCCATGCACCTTGGCCTGTACCTGTGGGCAAAGGATGATCTGTGATATGTGGTAAGAGAGCTCACAAAAAATTACCAGGAGATTGGTCAGGAATTTTTTGTCTTAGGAGCCACAGCTCCTAATATTTTTGCTCTCAAATTTAGCTGTGATATCAGGATCATGGTACAAACATTTGTTCCTAGGACCAAATGTAGTAATTCATTAGTAGAAAGTCCAACCACGTTCCATGCCTTATATTTTTTTTTATCTGATTGGGAGTGAGTGAATTAGAAAAGGCCTTAGTTAACATTTCAGTGGCAATAGAAACTTCAGGTAGTAATACTGCTGATGCAATTGTGACATTCCAAAAAAAGGTTTCACAACTCTCTGAAATTTCACTGAAAAACAGAATGTCAGCAGACAGTTTCTTAGCCTCACAAGGGAGAGTGTGTATAATTACTAATACCAGTCATTGCATGTTTCTTGACCAGAGTGGGAGGATTTCAGTTGATGTCTGGAAACTGTGGTAGTAAGTAAAATTAATGCATAAAATACAATTGGATAATACTTCAAGAGGCTTTCAAGAAGCATGGTCTTGGCTCACCTCCTGGATATCAGATTTAAGAGCCTGGGCAAAATGAATTCTTTATGGGTTATTGATTTTTATAATAATCTTTGTCATACTGTTTGTATTTAACGTTACAACACTTGCTGTACTCAACTGTGCTTACTTCTCAGAGGCTACAAATATTCTGCTCCCAAATAATAAATAACAAGAATGTTAGTAAAAACAAAAGTAGGACTGTTCTGGAGAGAGACATTATATAATTGAGACATAGCAATGGTAGTTTGCATAAGCAGACAAAGCCTATAGATTGTGATACATTAACTATAACAACCATATTGCAGCTGCTGAAAAGATAACCACAGAACCCATTCAAAGCAGCCTAAGAGGGGGTGAAGCAGAAGAGAGAAACACTTTATCTTGCAGAAAAATACATCTTCCCTGATGAAAAAACAAACAAAACAAACCAATAAGGTGTAAGACCCCAAATCTTAATATAACTTTTGGTCCAAGACAAGAAACTTGGATTGTAGCAGAACAGCTACACAGGGATTTCTTTGTTCAGGTTCCCTCTTTGGAGGCACCCAGCTCAAGCTGTAACACTATTAATAAAAAGTGAACTTTATGAAATAATCCCTTCTTGGCTTCCTGACTCAGCGGGATCCTAGAGCGTAATCCCGTTATGGTGCCTGGAATGTAAAATTTCCATAACATCCGGTCAGTCTTGTGACATTTGATGGGCATGTAGACAGGTCAAGTGTCAAAAGGATTATGCAGGCACAGGTAGTGGAACTAAGAAAGGAGAACTCTTAAAATAGCTTTTTTTCCCTCCATAATATGTTCTGAAATGGAAAAAAACCCACAAAGTATTTGAATTAAAGAATCTCTACTTTTCATTTAACTCTCTACTTTTAGTCATGCTCCAGAAAAGCAAACTGCCCACCCAGA
Organism: Drymodes brunneopygia; assembly: GCA_013400955.1. Lineage (NCBI taxonomy): Eukaryota > Metazoa > Chordata > Aves > Passeriformes > Petroicidae > Drymodes > Drymodes brunneopygia. Next base: position 330,684 of record VZTZ01040287.1, read on the forward strand.
AAAACAAGATGTATGTTTTTAATAATATATTCAAGTGTGCTAGATCCTGGTTATAGATTTAATCAATAACTTGATAGCCCAATTATTAGAAAGACTTATTTCCTGCACTTTCAACTTGGGAAATAAGGTTGTCTCAGTTTACTTTCTGTGTTTTAGTAATAAGTTTCTTGTCTGTGGTTTAGAGGCAGGAAGGTTGAGGGTTTCTTTTTTTTTGCTGTTGTTCTTTTGGAACTCACTAAATAAGTTGTCTTTGCAGTTACAGTTTACAGTGTTGGTATTTGAAGGCAATTAACTGAATCAAAATATCCAACAGGACACCATGGTTTAGATACATGCTTTGCAATTCTAAATCTAAAAAAGAAGAAATTCTAAAAAATTGTGTGACATTTTTATGCTACGTATCCAGGGGATTTTCTGTGCATTTAAGATGGATTCTCCTTACATAAGCATTTATACACAAAGTTTGTTTAAAGAACTCGTGAAAATACTTGTGTAGAAAATATATCTGTACAAATACACATGAAAGGCAAATGATTAACATGCAGTCTCTAATCCACTATGTAGCTGTATTTGAGTAAGGATCAGATTTCCCTGTCCAGTTGAAAGCTGAATTCTTATTTTCTCAGGCTTTGATTCTCCTGTGAACTTTAGGAGTTGCAGATTCTGTACTCAGGCTGACACCTGATCTTGGACCTGAGATATCACTCCCCACCAGAGTGGTGGTGGTGTGGGAAATCCATAATTTGTCTATTAGCCTTTTGATTCTAAATTAACTCAACACTGCGTTTCTCATATCCCCAAGTGACATTCTGTCCTTTAATGAGTGAATAAATTATGAAAAATTTTGCCCTAATACAAGCTGTGTTTTTCCCCCTTCCATGGAGAAATTTCTCTCCGTTTATGACTTTTTAAGAACATAACAGACAGAGGGAGGTCAGCTGATGAGTATATACATTATGGATAACGGTGGTAGTGCATACAGACACAATCTGAGGTCACAGGGTATTTATATTTTTCTATACCAGCTGGTTGTTTGAAAATGATGCACTTAAAATCTTGTTGGTATTCCCTACATGTGCATGCACCTTCTATCTTTGCAAGCACGACTGTGAATTTTTCAGAGCTACAGGAATTATCTTCTGTTTTTCTGTTCACACAAGTCCTGAAGCAGTACAGACATTCACAAAGTTTATCTCATGGATGATGTCTACAGCTTGCTGTGGGCAGTGAGGAGAGGTGCTGAATGCAAGCTCCGGTATCTACTACTACTTTTAATGTCAGGGTAAAACCAAGAAGCAAGATGGGGAACATATATTGACCTACTAAGAATGAAGAACTAAACAAACTGACTTCAACCTCCAGAGTTAGAGAAGATTGGGTGGAGACATCACAGAAACATTCTGGTGTCGGAAGGGAGCCTGCAAGGAAGCCAGAGGGAATTTCCTCAGGGCCTGTAGTGACGGGGGAAGGAATAATAGGCTCAAACTGAAAGAGGGAGAATTTAGGTTACATGTATGGAAGAAGTTTTTTACTATGAGGGTGGTGAGGTACCAAAAGAGGTTGCCAAGAGAATCTGGAGATGGCTCCTTCCTGGAGGTGTTCAGAGCCAGGCTGGATTGGGCTCTGAGAAGCCTGGTCTGGTGGAGATGTCCCTGACTGTGGCAGGGGGTTGGAACGAGTTTAACTCTAAGGTCCCTCCCAACCCAGGCCTTTCTATGATTCTAAAGCCAGTATTCTACAGCAAGCATTTCCTTTTCCTACACACTGCTTGAATTTTGCAGTTAACAGTCAACAAGCAGAATTTTACAGGCCATTAGTCTATAAGTGAATTATTGCCCCTGGGCGTTGTAGAAATGAAAAACATTATTTCATTTTAGAAATGCTCTTTTCTTTGCAATTAAAATTTCATTATGATATTTAGACACATCAGTGTAGAACATGTGCCTAGTAACTGAATCAGTGTTAAAAGACTTTAATATTGCCTTTGGAACAGTTGGTCTCAGTATTTATAATCCACAAAATGAAAGAATTTATACAAAGGATAGAAGCTACTATTGTCTGTAGTAGTAAATGATTTTATGTAATTGTTAAGTTTATCAAAATACATATACCCAAGAGCCCTGAAGACTGTTTAAATCATATGTTGTGAAACTGATGTTAGCCAGTTAAACTGTAAACATTTTAAAAAATCCTCAGAATGAATTCAGCTATTGTGAATCATTCATCTGTCTGACATCCAAGGAGGCTAGAAAGGTTTCACAACCTTTGGAGACTGTGTAAAGTACAATTTATATATTAAAAATGGGCAAAAGAGAAAAGCCATGCTCAGAGCATATGAACAAAGCAAACCACAAAAGCCAGAGCTTTCAAATTTAAATAAGTAATTTGAAAGATGCTCTTGCTTTTGAGTTTTCAGGGTTTTGTCAGCATTTATCTGAGCCATAATGCTATTAAATGCAGTTTTTTGTCTACATCAGCTTTCTGATTGAAACAAGATAAAACACTGTTTGAATTCATTTTTCAGGTGTATTTGTAGAGCAAAAAGCTGTCCCACACAAGTGTCAAGCCAGATTTTTTCCTTCTATTTGATTCATGAGACACGAGGATTGATTCCTTTTACATATAAGACAGAGGGAAAAAATTTTGTCATTTAAAAATGACATTGTGAATGTGTCTCTTTCCTAGCAGCTACTTAATACCATGTTCTTTACTTTTCTTTCATGATATAAAGCTCTTTCTAAAAAGACTGTTAAAGACAAGTGTAGTAGAACTACTACTACCATTAAAATCAGATGGTGAAAGTCCATTATGTAAGCATATAAACAGAAAAGTCTCTAAAGAGATCAATCCTTAACACATCAGTTGAAGCTTATCCAGCAAGTAATTTCTGCTTGTTGCGTATGTCAATGTTGAAGAAGTATTAAAAGTAATGAAATCTAGTTTGGGATTCTCATCTTTAAACCCAGTTGCTTCAGTATCATTCCAGACTACTTAACAAACTGGACAAGCATTGTCTATATTTCCCTTCTTCAAAACACAATGTGTTATTGCAAAATATCAAGTCTTCCTTTTTCTTTTCTTTTGCCCTTTGAATTCAGTTCTTAGCATTTTTCTGAAGCTTCTTTTCAGCTTCCATTCAGCATATCTCTTCCCATATTCATTACAAAACGCTAACAGATTTTCCCAAAGCTTGTGCTACACTATAGCCAGACTTCCTCTGCCTGTGCAGAAATATCAGATTCCTTAAACTTATACTGTTAGCACTTTCTGATTGTTTTTTAAACTTCTTTCCCTCTACTCTCCTTCAATTTCTCTAATCACTTTTTTTTTCTGTGTAGGTTCTTGTGAATTGTAAGATTTCAGGTTCATGATTCTTCTTTAATAACCTTTGTGGGAAATTTCGTGACCACAAGTGTGTTTCTTCCTGAATCTCAGTCAGTCACTTAATGTTTTATTCTAACCTCTGTCTCATTTCTTCAGTCCTAGATCTCCTGTATCTTGATGTCAGTCCTGTGCAACTGACTGCCAGACTAAACTTATCAAAGGTAAAGCACATGCACATTTTTCTTGGAGCTGTTCAGCTCTTTGTTTGTTCTGATTTCCTCTTACACTGGAAAAAAAATGTGTGGTTCAGGGATATGAGGAGGTTGTGAATTGGTTTTGTGGCTTTTTAGTCTGTTTCTCAAGCAGTGTCATGGGCTACTTGAGAGCACTTCCCATCTCTTGTCCAAACACACAGTTATATTTCCCAAGTAATCTACCTATTTGAAAATCAATGGCAAAATCAAATCATGTACTGATTTAGCTAAAACCTGCAATGTAAATGAATGTTCCCCACCCCAAATGCACACAATTACACTAGGTGGAAAAATACATTTTTATTCTCCCTTTACCCTATTTCATTCTGGAAACAAGAGCTTGAACCCTATAAAAGCCTTTTAGATCTAGGTACTGCTCAGTGAGGTGCATTAAACCACAGCCCTGTAAGAGCTATGTGGACTTCTGGTCCAAGAAAGCTCAAGAGCAGTAACATGGTAGAGAAGGCTTAGGCTGGGTTTGGTACCATGTTGTCTTGTTTTCTTTTAATAAAGGGAACTGCTGACACTTTGAAATGTCATGAGACTTGTTTAAAACTTAAAGTAGATTTCAACAAATTACATTCTGAAGACCAAGTGTATAGAAGTAAACACGGTATTCCTTTAGAAAGAGCTGTATCTGCAGATCCTTACTGTTTCTCCAATGGACTTCCAGTCATTATAGGGTGGTGACTTTAAAGCACTTCATCCAATGCTCTCTTCTGGATTGACAAAAGATAGTAACAAATGCACAGGGAATCACTGAAGTGAGGAGAAAAAGTACTTTTCATTATTTTTCCTGTTGATTCTTGGTTTAGGGAGTTAGGATGGTAGTTGCTAAATAGAGAGCAGAAAGTGCTGTTTGGCATAGGAGTACCTCATATGTCTTTATTCCTGAACAGTTTCTTCTGTGGTTGACTATATTTAGCTTAATTTGCTTTGCTTTTGTTTCCTTTGTGTTACCAGTACAATCATACCAAAAATCTCTCAGCTTAAATTCCTGAGGAGAATAGTCAATGCTCAACTCCCAAACCTGGATTCTTTGTTTGTAACTTTGTTGGTCAGACAGAAAAACTCTTCTCCCTCCACCCCCTCCATCTCCCAGGTAACAAGAAATTATGGTTTTAGGCCTTAGAAATTCTAGAGGAAAATATTATAAGGAGCCTTGTTTTGGTACCATTTGCATGTATTCAAGACCTTACAACAGAGGGAAAAGTGTACAGATGGAAAGTATTGAATGTGACCTACTTGTGTAGGTCTTAAGCTATTAATTATATCACTTAGTATCATCTTGCTAAAAACTGACAGCAGTAAGGGAGACAAATATCATATGTAGACTGACAAGAGACACAGTGTTCTATATTACACAGAATCCCAGAATGGGTCAGGTTGAAAAGGACCACATTGGTCACCTGCTCAAGCAGGGTCATCCCAAAGCACATGGCACAGGACTGTGTCCAGATGGTTCTGGAATATCTCCAGTGAGGGAGACTCTGCACCCTCTCTGGGTGATCTGTACCAGTGGTCAATCACTGCCCTATACAGAAGTTCTTCCTCCTGTTCAGGTGGAACTTCCCGTGCACCTGTTTCTATCTCTCGCCTCTCATCTGACCCCCATATGGAGCATATCCTCCATTCCCCAGGGCTCCTTCACTGCTCAAGCAGTAGGCAGAGGAACTGGGGGAGGAAGGAGTCAAGTTCAGCCTGGGAAGGAGGGTGACAGATATTTTGTCTTTGTTTCTTGCCATACAACTCTGTGTTTTAATTGGTGATCAGCTACATTAGTTTTTCCCAAGCTGAGCCTGTTTTGCCTGGGTGGTCCTTGTCTTTGTCTTGGTCCATGAGCTCTTCCAGATTATGTTGTGCCCCTCCTGCCCTGTTGAAGAGGGAAATTTGTGAGAGTGGTTGTGTGGAGATTTGACAGCCAGTCAAGGTCAACCCCCCTCAGTGAGAAAGCTTTGCTCAATGAACTTGGGGGAGATCAACATAAAGGCTACATCAGTAGCCATGAAAGAGGCATAACTAGGACAGCTGTTCTAATAAATTAAACTTTTCCCTAGGCACTTTCACAGTTTTTTTTTTTCTTAATATGTCAGTCACACCTTCCAGATGTGTCTCTTTTAGCTCTCCTCCCCCTGGAATAAAGGACAAACAGTATAGCAGCAATATTATGTTGCTCCCTGTGTAGCTGCAAATGTCCTCAACAGCCTGGGGGAAGAAGAGAGAGGCTTGTGTAAGAAAACAAACACAGGCTGGTTTACAAGTTCACATTATCAGGCCTGATATTTGAATATCCTGAGAAGCACTCAACTGACTGAATACATATAGTGATGTACTCTATATGATTTTTAAAATAACTTTATGAAAACTGGTTGGGGATTTTCTGAGAAGTTGGTAGTATTTGTTTGGTTTTTAACTTGGATGTAATGCTGAGACCAAAACCACTTTCTTCCTTATGATTGTCACCAATCCCCATCATTGGGCCAAGAATCACACTGTCTTCAGTACATGTACTGCTGCGTGTGAGCTTGAGGCAATTCCTTTTAAAAGTCTTTTTTCTTTTTCCCTTTCACCTCTGTTTATCTAATAAGGTTACAGTTAGATCATGATGTTCCAGAAATATGTAACAGCTATACCTGTCACTGTGCTAGTCTTTATCTGCTGGCTCCCTTGTCTGCCAGCCTGCTGAGCTATTGAGCAAGCTTCTGCTATGAAGATTCTGAAATGATACACTTTTGACAAAAGAAGAACACTTTATTCCCATTACATGTAGCCTTAAGTATACACATTACTCATACCAATACTGTCATTTATTGACAGTGCTGAACTGTCAGTGATCTAGTTAGCACAGTTTGGTGCTGCAGCTTCAGTTGTTAGACAGAATGACATTTTGCCCAAAGAACTTGTTATTACATTTTGGTTTTATACAGGGGGTTAAAAAACACAGGCTGGTTTACAAGGGAAAAAGAAATACAGCCAGGAATGGTTCACTGTTTGCACAATGTTTCGCAGAATTTGGATATAAATCAGAGCTTATAGCAAACTAGGGAGTTGAATTCTGTGGGTTGGCGTTTTTGTTCTATTAGATAGGCTTATATCTATAAATGTGAAACTGTTGGATACTGATGAACTTGAAACTAATAGAAATATTAGCTTCAAATTAGATCATTTAAGGGCCCTGTGCTAGACTGGAATACAAGAGATTCATAAGAATAACCTCCATTCAGAATTCTATGAATCCTGTAGAGCTTTGTAAAAAAAAATGTGAAGAATCGATGTGAACAAATTACAAAAGGGAACGTGCAAATATGTGTTTAACAGGGGTTAAGGCTGCCTTGTGTTGGTAGTGGAGAATACCATTTCCAGAACAGAAATTCCAGAATTGTGTTCCCAGTAGTAAAATGGAGAAGTGTTGTCTGTATTAAGGTAAGAAAACCTTGGTAGGACCACACTATAGGTGATTTACCAGCAGTACAGAAACTCACAAAATGTAGTGAGGACCTGACAGCTCTTTTTTTCCTTTTCCTTCTATGTTATATGTGTGAACCTGGCCAGACCATGTGGTGCATTTGTTTGTCCTTGTAAGTGCAAAAGGCCATCTTGATTAAAGATGTAAACACAAGAAACCCTTCTACTTGATAAGGCACTAAATTTTTGCCATTCCAAATTTTAGTATCTTGATGCTCCAGAAAGGCATATTTGCCAACTGACTTTAGGAAAATACCTAAATTTTAGAAACTGTAAGAAAATCACACATTACTTTAAATGTACTTTTTATTTTTTGGCCTGGTTGTGGTTAGATTAAGGTAACGAGTAAATATGTTCAGTGTGTAGGATTCTAGTCTTACAGTACTTTACTCAAGTATTGTTTTTAATACATATTTCATAAAAAATGGGAGGGATGCCTTCTAAAATCAATTCTGACCTAAAACACAGTGACATCTTGCTACATTAATTTGCCACATATGCTGAGTCTAGGCAATTTGATTTGTACTGAATACTCTTACCACTGGCCTGTGTAGCACCGGTTATTCCCAGCTCAGAAGTTCAAAAATTTTTAGGTAAGGTCTCCAAAGGTGCATTTGCTTTTTAAAATCAGGAGTAATTTTGCTAATTGTCTGGTTTCACAGTCTTTAGAATAAACTTGAATCACGATTTTATCACAATCACTATACCAATAGTTAGAAAAGTGCAATGGGTTTTTTTTTGTCTAAAATACAAGCTCTTCAGAGAAACTCAAATGCTGAAAGACAAATTGCACTTTCATGTAGGAGGGTAAAGCACAGATGATTCTTAGTGCTATGGAAGAGTCACTTTGAGACTCTTGTTGCTGAGACTTGTGGCTCTGTCCATGAATAGAAGTTAAACACCATGCTGTTTAATACTAACAGTAATCACTGTTTAAATTTAGAAAAAATATACATTTAGATCTCTTTTCCTATCCTACCTTTTCAATAAATATAGGCAAGTTGGAATAGTACAGCCTGTGTTTTCCACGATGCTCCTGATTTCTGCAGAGTGGTGAACATCCAAAACTTTTCGTGACTGGTGGCACACCCACAGTTGTTGAAGAAATTCCCATGTTTGTCATAGCAAACCATAAAGTTGAATATACTTGCCCTCCTTTACACTGCACTTCAAAAATTGCACAAGTGTGAGGGACAAAGGATTTACAGGGATTTGTGCAGTGAGAAATCTGTGTTGTCTAATAAATATATCTTCCTATCAGATCACCCTCTTTTCTACATATCCTATTTCTTCAGTGTGCATATACGTATAATTTAGGAGCAGACACATCAAGTAGGAAGCTGAATTGGTGGTGCCTCAGCCTGTTTCTGGTACCACTTGTGCAGCCTTCTGTCTTCCAGACGCTGCCTTTTCAGCACAGGAGAAAGAGTCTCTCACCACAGACAGCACTGCCATAGCTGTGCAAGGGTGGGAGTAGGTAGAATTGAAATCTTTATTTAGGGACACTCTCTTGGTTCTCCACTGCCTTTAGCCATAATTTCTTTTTCTAGAATGAAGCAGCAAACTCAATATTTCTCTTCTCAAAACTGGATAGTTCTCCACTATCAATAATATATGCTGAAAACAGTAGTCAAAAAAATCCACAAACAAACAAAAGTAGTCTCTGAAAATCTGTGAGAACTTTGTGAGAAACTAGATAGAACAACTAAATAAGGGAGGGGAGAGAGAGAAATTAGAGATTTGGACAAAGTAGCAATTAATAAATTTTAAGCTCTACTCAGGTCATGTTGTTTAATATTCCTTATACTCTATTTCCATGCAGATAATGCTCACTGTATACTATCAGGACCTTTAAAGCTCCAAGAAATGTAGAGATATTGAGAAGCACAGCAGACCATTTTTGGCAGGTTACAATGTCATAATGCCCTTAGACATTACACACTTCTGTTCCTTCTGGTATTATAATGTGTTAGTTGATTTCTGCAAACTGTGTCTTTCTTACAAAGCTTCAGTACATCTCATGGCAAACCCCTCATATTCTTCCTAAGTCTCTTTGACTGTGCTAGAGTAAGTTCTGTGGTTTGGAAAGTATCTTCTAACAGCATAGTCAACATTTATAGGAATGTTTCCTGGCATCCATTTCCATCAGCTGTCCCTTTAAACATGTCAAAGTTAAGAAATTGCAGCCATGAATTAGCCATCTGGTAGTTGATGATTCATCTCTGTCCCTTAGAGATAGCAATTTTGCTTCATTTTTTTCTTAAAACCTGTGCTCACAAGAGAATGAGCTTCCAGGGGACTCACTGAGTTCAGGCCCACTCTCTTCCTCACCATACTCTTCTGAGGAAGTACTGGTCATGGCAGGTGTTTCTAGGGCCAAATAATTTCTGTGTGAGAGCAAAACCTCTGTGGGTTTTGGGAGCCATAGAATTCAAAGTATTCAGGGTCATCTCCTTGATGTTAAATTATGCTGAAACAGAGCTGCAAAGATTTCCCCTACCTGCCTGTACACACTTACAAACACCCTGCTGGTCAGTGATGCCAACTCTTCCATTATTTCTCATTATTTTTGAGGAATAGGGGAAAATTTACCATATTGGTTGAAAGGGTTTCACTTTCTACCTGCCCTGTCCTGCCTGTTAGTCTTTAAGAAAATTAAATGTGAATGAGGAAGGACTGGTAAAAGATCATTTCTCAATTTCTAGAAGTCTTTCTTTTACAGGGCAATGACCCCTTGTTATTTTAACACTCTTAAAAAATAAAACATTTAAAATAACCTAAATATTCTATTTCTGCATTTACAGAGGAATGTGATATTTGTATACTAAAAGGTGATAACTGCTGAAGTTATAATTAGAATGGGAAGAGGGAGGAAATGGTATAGTAATTAAGGCTGAGTTGTCCTTTAAATTCATCTCCATAACATTTAAATGCATTCATTAACTCAGTGTATAATTGGGAGGCATGCCATTAATGCAACAGTTCTGAATGTTTATCAAATTACTTCCAATCATCGGTGTATCTTGATGACACCTGGCAATCCAGTGTATGGACATCAATAAAATACTAATTATGAAATACTAATTGTAATCACTCTGTAAGGTCTAAAAAGAAGCATTGCTGTTTAAATTAAATTAAGTTAATTTTATTGACTTAATTATTGAAGGATGAGCTGTTCTAAGCTGTAAAATTCTGAACTGACATTTCAAATTACTTCCATACTTATAATTAATGCCAATTCTTCCAAAAGCAAAGACCACAAACAAATAGATGCCAGAGATAATAGGTCATGCAAATTAGCACATGCTTCCTCACTGACTGCTGAAAAACAGGTTATGTGAAAATGGGTTATACAATAAATTTTTTGTCTTTTAAGTAGAGGCAAAAAACCCACAGAAGATCTATAATCTTAAGCTGGTTGTTAAGCAAACTCTCTGTCATGTAGTTAGATAAACTACAATTGCAATAGGAAGCGTTCCTTAAAAGCTCAGCAAAATATGTGTGTAACTCACAACTCAATCTGTCTTTTGTTTTTTTCTCCATCCTTCTTTGCAGTCTCATTTCCCTATGTCTGGGCTTGCAGCTAACCTGAAGGCAATGTACTTGATCTTTACTCTTTCCATTCACAAAGTCTATGGCATTAATAATATAATGAACAATCTGTGTTGAAGGAAATGTTGGTATCCAAAACTTACAGCGATTTAAATAATCCTAGATTTTTTTCCCACTGTGTTAGGAAGTGTATAACTCATGTTTGGCTTTTACTTGTAATAATGGATTAATTAAGTATAAGCATGCTGTAAACTTTGTCAGGAGTTATTCACAGTGAAATGATTCGTTTGTAAAATGATTATGCCAACAGATACAGTTTTATATTCAGAGCTTTGTTCTGTGTTGTACAACAAAGAGTAAAAAGGCAATTTGGAGGGAATAGGGTCTACTTTTTGCTGGGGTAGAGTTAATCTTCCTCACAGTATCTAGTACGGAGCTGTGTTTTGGGTGTATGCTGGAAACACGGTTGATAACACAGGGATATTTTAGGTAATGGTGAGCATCACTTTCACACCACTCTACCAGCAATTTGGCTTGGGGTGCACAAGATGCTGGGAGGGGGCACAGCCAGGACACCTGACCCCAAGTGATCAAAGGGATATTCCATGCTATAAAGCACCATGGTCAGCATATATGGCTGAGGGGAGAAGAAGAATGAGGAGAGGGGTGATGGCTTGCTCGGAGTGATGGTGTTTGTCCTCCCAAGACACCATTCCATGTGACGGATCCCTGCTCTCCTGGAGATGCTGAGCACCTATCTGCCCACGGGGAGCAGTGAATGAATTCCTTGTTTTGCTTTGATTTGTGTAGCTCTGCTTTCCTATTAAACTTTACCTCAACTCACAAGTATTCTACATTTTTCCCCTCTGATTCTCTTCCCCATTCCAGCGTGAGCAGCCGGTGGATGGCTGTGTGGGCTTTAGTTGTTGGCTGGGGTTAAACCATTGCAGGTAGGTATGGGAAGCATTGATTTGCAGCTGTGTTGGAGCTGTGGCAAGGTTTGGGTGCCTCACAGAATTTAAGGGATGTTTGCTCTCTGCAGGGTATTTAAAAGGCATATTGTTGGATTTATCTATGCTGCCACAGATACTGTGGCAATGCATACGAGAGTAATCTGGTTTTCAGGTCAGTTCTTTAGCACATAATTGAAAGCTAAGCTTTATTATTAAAGACAAACTAACTGGAACAAATGGGGCAGAGCTAAAATACCCTAGACATGGAAACATCTTGGATTTGGCAAAATGTGTGCTGAGATTAATTAAGACTGTATCTGTTCTGTAGTATTTCAGAAATTAGTGTAGAGCCTGAATTGGATCTCTCCAGATAGCCTCAGACATCCTTAAATCTGTATCAAACACATTTAAATTTCTCCAGATTTTCACCCATAAATATTAATAATTAATTGAAATAGATGTGATTGAGTTTCCATTCAGTTACATCATTGACATAAGGAGGTGAAATTATGTTACAAGAACATTTTCTGGGTGCAACCATAATAATGTGAAAGCAAAGTCTTTTTCAACTCTTGGTTTACTTTCATTTGTAAAAGATGACTTTGAAATCTGAAAGACCTTCAGTTATTCATAGCCCCCAGTAAAATATCAAAAGCATCAAAATCCTTTATTTTTCAAGGGAAATTAGTTAATTATATTTACTGTAAAAGCTATTCTCATATGAACACACTCTTATGCAGAACCAGAGGTGTGTAGGTTCAAGCAGCCAGAATTAATTTTTTACAGCCTTGTAATGAAATTAGAAGCTGCTTTCAGACAGGATCAAAAAGTTAGGTCAATATCTGTTGAACTCAGCAGGCCCAGCAAAGCTTTTACTTCACAAATATAATACCTGAAAGGATAACTGCAAAATACACAAGAATCACAAAAGCAGAATTGTTATTCCTGTCTTATTATTGGTGGTAGCTTGTCAGAGTTGATTAGAAATTTTGCTTTTCTAGGTTTACAGGAAATTTCTTGGGCAAATATCCTGCGAGGTGTTGGCCTTTAGGTTTCCCTGTTATATCATAATTATACAGTATATGACTATTCCTGTAAAGATGTAGCAGTATTTACTGCATGTATTTATTCAACATTTTTTTCATAACCTCACTTCTTTTTTACAAGTAGTTATTGAATACTGGTGTCAGTAAATTGTGCTTATTTCCTTCCCCATGAAGAGCATACTGTCCTGATATGCTACATTTCTGTTGGATTATTTGCATTGCAAGACATACTACTGGTTAAGACTGGAATGCTTCATCTCCTGGGATCCAGTCTCAGAATCTTAGTATCTGTCTCCTTTTTTCCTTTTTTTCTTTTACTCCTGTTGTTTCATTCATTTATTTTTGTGGCAATATTTTTAAACTGCCATTGAGCTGTTCCACTACATTGATGGAACATCTGATACTGGGCTGTTTGGTTCTTCAGTTGTTTTCCAGATGTGTAGAACAACTATTTTCCTCTGTCAACACAGGCACCTCTGTACTTGTCTTCAGCTGAGGTCTGAGAAATCTTCTCTGGAGAAATACTTCTCCCAATGAGAGATTTTGTAATTTTGTCATACTCTGATAAATGTATTTTACTTTTTAAATTGTTTCAGAAGGAACTCCACCCAGCCTCATATCACCTAAAATGTAGGTAGAATCTCTACTCCATCCAGATTATCACTGACAAACGTGGGTCAAAGCCTCCACTGGGGGTTTCTGTTAGACTGGTTGCAAAATGTGTGCAGATAACTTATCCTAGGTTGGAGGGATTGATGATGATTGAGTTCCAACCTCTAGACCAGGTTGCTCAGACTGCTATCCAACCTGGCCTTGGACACTAGGGCACCCATAGCTTCTCTGGAAAACCTGTGCCAGTGCCTCATCATCCTCACAGCGAAAAATTTCTCCCTAATATCTCATCTAAACCTACTCTCTGTCAGTTTGAAGCCATTCCCCTTTGTCCTGTCTCTGTACATCCTTGTAAATTGTCCCTCTGTATCTTTCCTGGGGACTCCCTTCAGGTACTGGAAGGCCAGTGATTTCTACAGGGAAGCTTGACATGATGTAGCACGTGTAAATTACATTATATTAATCAAGTGGGAATAGGGAAGACAGGTGCAGTCATGTAGAAAGCAACATCCAGCTAAAAAGATCTTGCGACTATCACAAAACTGCAAGTTACTGATGTTTGGGGTGGGGCTGGTGTTGGAAGTAGGAAGACATTTGGTCATATGGTCAGAAATGCTCAGGGAGGTAATTGTGGAGTTCTCTTATGGTGTAACAGTGGGGCTGGAGGAGGAGGAGGAGGGGTGTGTCTTTGATATGTCCTTGAAATTTTAAGATAGACCACGATCTAAGGAACTTGACAAATGCACGAGAATGAAAATAATGTCTTTAGGTGTTTATTGACACCTTTGCAAGGTCATAATCCTTGGTAAGGATGCTTTAGTGAACTCCTGTGGCAATTCTCCAGTTCTGTACCCTTGTGAAGCCTATTTCTTCAGCGTATCTCAATGTTGATTACTATGCATTCTCTACTATCACAGATTCACTAACACTAGTACAACATGGCCTAGAGGAAAATCATAAGTGGAAGGTTTTCAGAAGATAGCAGCTGATTTGCTAACGAAAAATTGAAACTTAGTGCTCAGTGACTCCTGGATACAAGGTTAACTTATTTTGTCCGATTTACTTTGTCTTAATGAAATCTTTTACTGAACATTTAGATAGAGAAAAAAGGCCCAATTTTCCACAGCCAAAGTAGCTCCAAAACCACAGTAGAGTATATTTGGAAGACTGAGAGGGAAATGGAAACCTATAATGTCTGTGAATATGCTGAGCAATGTCTCCCTTGCAGCATTAGAGCTTTCTGTATTTTGTACAGTGTGGCATATTGTATTGTACATGAGCTGCAGAGATCTTGTCATGTTAGACTTCTCTTAAAACACTAGACAGTTTCCAATACTTTCTCTCTAATCCTCTATGACTGCATGTGAAAAATTTTTAATGAAACTTCATTCTCCTCTTACAAAAATTACTGTTTTAGAAAACAGTGGAGGTATTAATGATATTAGATGCATAAACTGTCAGTCAGAAGAAGAAAAGGCAAAACAAGCCAAACTTTGAATTGACACACTATAAACAAAAAAGGCTTTTCAAATTTTATAGCAGTGAGAGGCAGTCATGCAAGATTACATCTTGAAAAACAGGAAGCTGAAGACTTACACCTACAATAATTGTTCCTTGCCTAGTGGAAATGTCGTGTCTGAAGAACAGGGTGGGAGTTTCAGAGCTCATCATTCTCCTAATTACAGGTTAGGAACCCGGCTTCTGGTCAAAAGCCTGTGGAGGGAGCTCTTGCTTTCAAAATGCAGAGTTCACTGTGGGATGAAGGATATCACTGGGTTCCGACAATACTAGTGGCTGTGATGCTTGTAAAAATATTTCTTTAGCATAATCTGCAACAAAATTATTGTCTTGGGCTTGCTTTTGCATGCTCCTTGTCTTTATCAGTCGTCTGTCGCCTCACAGCAAGGCTCTTTCCTTCTTAGGAATAGACTGGGAGGCTGAGAGCACTGAGGCTGACTGAACACTATTCTGGCTAACCCAGGAGGCTCTTGTCTTGACTGTTAGCAGGATCCAACTTTATGTTCTTAGGAAATTTGATGAAATTTAAAAGCTTGTTATTGCACCTGTTTCAGTTTCCATGGGAACACTGATAAAACATTTCACTTCTTCTGTAATCTCTTCTCATTATCTTCCAGAACATAAGTCATCTGCTACCTAATTTTCTGGGCACTTATTTCAAGTAATTTTTTTCTTTTTTTTTTTTTTTTCTCTATAGTGGATAAAATTTTGTAGCTGTTAGTGTGCCACTTCTACAGTCTCACCACAACTGAATTTGTATGTCACTAGTAAGAGCAAAGGGTGGACAGAAATCCTGGTTTGTGGGTAGAAATGGTGAGATAAAGAAAAGTAGGATAAAATTAGGAACTAGAATCATAGAATCATTTAGGCTGGAAAACAACTTTGATAGGTTTAATAGGTTGGTATTCCTCCTGCACTGGACTGAGAAGCACTTCCACCGGAGATGTGATACAAGCAACTTAAAGGAAGGGGTTGTTCACTCATTCAAAGGAGAGAGAAGTGGTGCCAAGGTCATGGTATATCTTGTCATGATATGCCCTGGAATCCTAGGGATCTCCAAGATCCCAAGAATTGTAATGGAATATCAAATATCCCGCAGTTCTTCGTCACTTTTGTTTTAAAGGACCAGAAAAGTTCTGCAGTGACAGTCCTGTATCCTAGAAATTGCTCATCTTAATAAATTATTATTAGGCAAGCATCTGAGAACCTTGATACACTGTTGTTTTTTTTCTGAGAGTAGCACTGAACCAAGGAATTGACAAGAATGAGAAGTAGAATTTCTGAAAATACACCAAGAGCTAAAGTAATTTTAATGGTGCTCTATTTTTATTTTGCCATGAGAATATTTTCTGAGTTGTAACCATCCAAACCCAGCTTTGGCTCTCCAGAGGTAGTCAGCAGCATAGGGAGAAACCCCAAATGTGTGTATTTGGTCTATAGGGTGTATTGGCTCTGGCTCAGACCACAGGAGGCCTCACAGGTCTGTGCTTTGCATTAGGATCTAGAAAGAAAATTCAGCCAGGACAGATGACTCAAACTGACCAAAGGGATATTCCAAACCACACAGCATTTGCTCAGGTATAAAAGATAAGAGAGAGGAGAAAGAGAGAGGACATACATTACTATGAGATTTGTCTTCCAGAGGAACCACTATCTGTGTGGAAGCCCTGCTTCCTGGGAGGTACCTGGACATTGTCTGCTGGCAGGAACTAGAGAATAAAATCTTCTGTGTTCCTTTTCTTCCACATTCAGCCTTTTCTTCATCTTGTTGAATTCCCTGTGTCTTGTTCCATGGGGTTTTTACATGTCATTTTCTCCCCTCCTGTCCTGTTGAGGAAAAGAGCCAAAAGGTATCTTGGTGGGCAACTGGCATCCAGGCAAGGTCAGTCCCCCACAGTCCTTTTTTGGCATCCAACATCCAGCATTACAAATTCAAGCAAAGGTAGTAACTGGGAGATGTAATCATCAAAATGTGGACTGAACAATGTTAGAGAGCAAAAAGATCCTAGAGAAATTTCAGTTGTCATAATTGTGGCATTCGTATGAGTGTCAGATTGTGTGTAAATTGTCCACTTTTGTTCGGTGTTGTGAAGATGATTTTGGAGCACAGAATTCTTTTTTTGTTGATATGTGTGAAGTTTGTGAAGATTATGTGAGGACTGTGGATTTAAAGATCATTGTTAAATACATAATTCCCAGATATGGGGGATGGATGGATGGATGAATGGATGGATGGAGGGAGGGATGGATGGATGGATGGATGGATGGAGGGATGGATGGATGGATGGATGGAGGGATGGATGGATGGATGGATGGAGGGATGGA
>VZTZ01040287.1:352204-417597 GCA_013400955.1 Drymodes brunneopygia
TTTTTTTTTTTTTTTTTTTTTTTAAGTAGCATATTGAGTATGTGATGGTGTTTTAACACTTACATCATTCACTTCTGGCAATACAATTTATTTTTAGGTATGCTTTGCCATTGGTTGAATGACAAAGTGGCAGCAAAACATTTTTGTTTCAGCTGAGAGATGAGGTATCTATGCTCCAAGCAATTTGCAGAACAGAAAACACTAGATCCACTGTGACTTTATACAAACAGCAAGACTGATCTTTCTGGGTAATTGTGCTACTTTGACTCTTTGATTGTACATATTATCTCTGTTAATGTGGTCTATTTGATGTTGAAATATTTCTAGAAGCTCCTGCTGTTTAGAAACAAGTTGTAATCTGGGGTCAAAGATTTGTAAATCTAACAGAAAATGTGTAGATAAAATAAAAGATTTTAAACAGCAAAGTTATCTGCAATGTTGACATGCTGTTTCTAAATTGATACATATTTTGGAAAGGTATTGAACCCCAATGCAGCAAACATTAGATGCAACCACACATGTGGAAAACATTTTCTTACTTTTGCTATGTAGCTTAATGTAAAGTCCAGAAGCTGGAAACATCTCAGTCCTTCAAATTGCAACCAACTTCTTGGCATCTCTCCAAGGGCCCTATAGACACTGGCATTCATCAGAATGCATTGTTTAGTTTTAATTGTCTTTCCTGAGGGTTTGACACTGGGAAGCATCCTTCCCCATAAACTGACAGCAATTTATTCCTGCTTTTTGACTGGAATGTCAGTTGACATGAAACACACACCTGTTACATGCTTGGTTCAGGGGTAGAAAGTGCCTGAATTGTTCAGGCCTGAGCCCCACAGCTGCTCAATGGGGAAGGAGTGAGGGATGGAAGTGGGAGACTCCTTCCAGAGAGGGATGGAGGTCTCTGTCTGCTGATGTAACAGGAACGTTTGCTGCTTGCTGATGTTCAGGAAGGTTTGTTGCTTGCCAGGGACTCAGAGGGGAGTTCATTGTGAGGTTGCTGAAGCTCCTTTGGCTCTTAGATGGTCCCCATGGATATTTTGGAAAGCCACAAGGATTCTGGATGGGCTACAGCACCTCTCACATAGGAACGACTGACAGAGCTGGTACTGCTCAGCCCGGGGGAGCGAAGGCTCAGGGTGGTTCTCAATAACATGTACAAATATCTAAAGGAAGAATGCCAGGAGGATGGAGACAGGCTCATTTCAGTGGCACCCAGTGGCAGGACAAGAGGCAGTGGGCCCAAACTGGAACGTAGAAGGTTCCCTCTGAACACACGGAAGCATTTTTTCACTGGTGGAGGACCAAGCACTAGAGCAGGTTGCCCAGTGGGGTGGTGGAGTCTCCATCCCAGGTAATATTCTAAAGCTATCTGGGCACTGCCTTGGGGAATGGGATTTAAATGAGCCTGCTTGAGCAGGGGGGGATAGAGCAGGTGACTCTCAGAGGTCCCTTCCAACCTCAACCACCCTGTGAGTCTTACATGGTGTAGTCAAGTAGATCCATTGGCTATAAAGCACCAAGGTTACAGTAATGCAACTGAGTAAATCTCTGAATATAAATACTTTGTGCTTTATTTTTAAAAGCAAAAATAACTTAATTTGACAAAGGTCAGATTTGGTAAAACATACTTAGTAGGTCATTTAAGCAAATAAAAAATTTTAAGCAAGCATGATAGGTATATGTTTTGAATGGCCATAGACAAATGTCAGAAAACTGGGGGTTTTGGAAGTTGTAGGCATGTAAAAATCTTGCATTCAGGATCATGCCAGGAGTGTACCTGCACGGAAATTGATCTCAAAAATTCTGATGGGGACCTGGATATAGAAATGTGCTTAGAAAAATATGAGGAGGGGGGTGTGGGGAGGGATGTCTTTTTAAAAATAATGTTTTAAAAAAAAGATGACCAATAAAAAATTACTGGAGCAGCAGTGTTTTAAATTGAAGAGTAATTTCGGCTAAGGTTAACATATTGTTCTGAAAAACTGGCTTGCTTGAGATATTTTTTCCCCTTTGGTACTAATGATATGCTTCAAGTACTCTTACAATGTATCATATGTCATACAAAATTTTCTTTATATAATTATCTATGGACAGTGTACAATCATGAAATTTCAGGAATATGTCTCACCATTCTCAGCTCAGAGGAACAACAGATGGTGTTTGCTATTGGGTTACCCCAGAGAACTCTTTTCTTTTTTTCCTTCCCAAGCTCGGGTTTATATCTGAGTATATTTAAATTCCATGATTCAATTTATATAAGCATGCAAGGCATAAAAGTGATAATAGCATTGACCTGTAAATAACATGTTCCTTTAATTTCCTTAAATACTGTTATTCCAGTTGAGATTTCCTGTATCAAAAGTGAAAGGTAGAGGTGAGGTGCCAAGTTAGGGGAGGCAGTTAAGTGAAAAAATACTTTTTGGTGGAGAACTGGGATTACAATTAAAAATGTCATGGAGAAAATTAGAAATATATTTTGGAGACCAGATTGCAAGTGCTCCTGGGGAAACTACGGAGGCAGTGCCTCTCTGCTGCAGCTGTCCCTCACTCCAGCAATGCAGGAGGGACTGACATCAGTACAGGCACCTGAAAGGGAGGCTCTGTTTCCATATTAATTGCCAATTTCTACATCCCAGGGGACCTTGTGGCAATTATTTTTAGAGCCAAAATTTTGTCGCGTATATTGGAGAGGGATAAAATGCTTCAAGAGTTGCCAGTGCTTGTCCCATTCTAAGGTTAATCCTCATGGTATAAAACTCTCTCAGACAGCAATAACAAAGAGAACCCAGCTCTCAGATAACACTCAGCTACATTTCATAGAGAAACGGTCATGTGGCTTAATAATGGCTAAGGTAATAATTCTGATATCATGGAAAATGAAAGAAATGGATTAATATCACAAGTAGTGAAGAAACTACTTTTGAAAAAAGAATTTATTGCCTCAGAAACTATTTGGAGAAGTACAAATATATCTGAAATTCGTATTCAGATTACTATGGCTATTAATTATTACTTTTTTCCTCGTGCCTTTTACCTTTTTCCCATGGCCAGATTTTCTTTTCTTCTCTCCTCCTTTTCCTTTTCTCTATATATGAAAATTTAATATATACTTTTGAATAACTCTGAAATGGGTAAAAGGTCTGTATTTTAAAAAAAATGGAATAACTCTGAAATGGGTAAAAATTCTGTATTTTAGGAAAATTAGGCACAGTAGAACATACAAGGGTTTTGGTGGTTGTTTTCTTGTTTGATTTTTTTAATGAGAAATCCATACTAATATTAATGTGTTAAACATGAGTAAGATTAGTGGCTTAGTTTAACTAGTATTTTGTCATTGGTAGTATGACCTTTCTCCTTTTATTTGTAAAATAAATGTGTTAATGGGACATGTCACCAGTCTTGGATTTTGAATTACTGTAATTACCTGCATATGCAAGAAATTAATACAAAGATGTATGCTGGCAAACCTTGTAATTTTCTTTAAAATGATTGTAAAAGTCTCAGGCATACTTGTTGGTATTTTCTTATAACTACTGCCAATGGCTCTATCCTTCTCTTCCTTCTGTTGTTATGCAGAGGTTATCAAGTATAGTCTATGTGGGAGTGAATTTACAATACATTACTATTGAAAATACAATGTTTTTAATATTCTTTCAAATATTTGTTAGAATTTTATTGTATGCACCTTCCATCTCTCTCCATGCCCCTGTTGGGTTGAGCAGAGTGTACTATAATATGACATCAGCTTTGATCCTGGTTTTTGTTCATCTCAAACAAAGTACCAAGGTAAATGTGTGGCTCATGCCTTATCTTTGTGTCTCATGCACAAAAAGTAGCACAGAGCCCACTCACAAATCTAATTGCTGATGGAAAATTATTGGATTTTTTCAAAGTATTCTGCCACCTGCAAGTTGCTTCTTCCCTGTAATAAGCTAGGGGGAAAAATCCCCAACATATTTGAGGAAAACAAACTTCTCTGTACCTGAGTTCTGTGTAGTCAGTCAATATATTACAATGGAAAGGGATGACACCACCAATTCCTCCTGCATAGTCACATGTTTAAAAGAAAAGTGTAAGGCAGGCATCCAAACTGAAAAGAAAAAGAGTAGTATGTGTTGAAGGGCAGAAACTAGTCTGGGAGCTGAATTGTAGTTTTACAAGTCTGGGAGAACAGAAGGGTTAACAATTTCTTCCTCCTATTGGCACTTCTGATTTGCCAATTTAATTCTCCATTAGTAGTGGTGTATTTCATTTTTATCTTTTATCTTTTTATCTTTTGTTTGGACCTGACTTTTTTTAGGATACTTTCTGCTGACTGTTCAAATTCTTTCTGAGAAATGAGGTGACTAGAAGCTAAATTGGCAATGCTTAAGACTGTTATGAGTATCAAGGCTAAAAAACTTGCTTCACTTCCTCTTAAAAATTAGAGAGCACATAACTTGTATTTGTTAACTTGTTTAGCCTATTGTCATTTGACTAGGAGTGACATTTTTTTCCCTGCTTGTGGATGAAAATAAGATATATCTTAGAACACAAGGGGTACGTTATATATATATATATATATATACATGTTTTTAAGCTTGCAACAAAAAGACTTGATCTGGGATACACTGGTATTTATCTGTTGTCTAACTGGTATTTATATGATGTCTAAATGTGGCCATGAAATACTTTCTTCTACCTAGCCTTTGAAAGAACTTCATTCGGTTTATTTGAGTCATGTAACATAGCATCTGTGTTTGTCAGTTCCCTTAATGCTTATGAACTCAAAAGAAGGATCACAAAGATTGATCATCCACAAATTTCATTTAAATAGAAGGAAAAGCCTCATTAATGAATGTTTTCTTCCCCTTCATGACATGGCAGAATCCTGTGTTGGTTTTTAGCGAATTAACCCACTCCATGTAGCCTTAGAAATGCTCCTCATTTAGGATAATCTCTGATCATAACTTGGACTGTTCTTAAAATCAGTTTTAAAGAAAGACATAACTCAATAGGAATTATGATCCTTTTATTCTAGTACTCACTTAGAAGCTTGTTTTGTTGTCCCAATAAGATTTACAATGGCAGCTGTATTTGAACATTTTAAACATTCCAGAAGTAGATTCCAGTATATGACATCCTGTTATAGCAGAAGGGAAGTCAAAAAAACCTCTGCATGCAGAACTTGAATGGGAATTTTAAAGCAAAAAATTTATAATTTTAAGTGTCTGTCATGTGACTTCTATGTTTTTTATTGTTTAACTTAATAAACACAAACATGGAATAAGTATTCTCCCTACAAGAGATAGCTGTGGTACATAAAATTTTTAAAAGTGATCTATTTGCTTTTCGAGATGAATTGCCTTCAGGAAAAAAGTTTTCTTTAACGGATCTATACATTTCAAATAGAAGAGAAATAGATCAGTTTGTCATGATTTTTCTTGATATTTGTTCATAATAACTGATCCCTGTTGCCAAGTCTTTCTCTGGGAGTGGTAGGTGTCTTTCCAAGGATTTCCAATTATTTCCAAGGATTCCTATTTAGAAAACAGATCCAAACCTAAAAATAAAGTAGAGATTATTCAATAAGAAGACATAGAGTGAAAAAGTGCAAATTTACACAAATGAATTTTTCTATAAGCTTTTATAGACATTTAAGGGAAAATATTAAAGGCTGGATATGATAACCTACAATGTCACTCTTATAAACAGTAGTGCCAGCTAGGGTATGGGAATATATTGTTGAAAAGGGGTTTGAGATGAGGGTGTGTTGCCAGAACTTGTGAGAATAAAGAATTATTTCTATTCCTAACCAGTTTAGTGCCATGGGCAGGGACACCTTTGACCAGACCAGGCTGCTCGGAGCTCCATCCATCCTGGCCTTGAACACAGGGATGGGGCAGCTACAACTTCTCTGGGCAACCTGTGCCAGGGCCTCACCACCGTCAGAGTAAAGAATTTCTTCCTAATATCTGACCTAAACCTGCTCTCTTTCCGTTTTAAGCCATTCCCCCTTACCCTGCTGCTACATATTGTTGTGAGAAGCCCCTCTTTTGTGTGTCCTGTTAGGTGGTGATATAAAGCTGATATCAGATATTCCTGGAGCCTTCTCTTCTCCAGGCTGAACAAACCCAGTTCTCTCAGCCACTCCTCATATACTTCTGCATGTAGTACATATTTCACTTGAGCCTGGTTTTCCAAAATCTCCATCTCCTCTTGACTTCAACTGATTTGAAAAGATCCAACATATCAGGAAATCATGGCTGTAAATATTTCTGTAGCAAAAACACAGATGTGGAAAGCTCTTATGTGATAAAAGTACCACCTTAACTGCACCATTCAGCAATCCTCAGAATTACCTAAATAATTTTTCTCTGAACTCAGAAATCAGAAAAAGGGCAGAATATTTTTCTCTTCCTTTTCAGTCATCAGTCAGGAATATATCAATCTTGTTGATTTTTGGAAGAAACAAATCAAATCTAAATTCTGTATTATAGCCAACATTGGTCACATCAATAAAAATGGGAAGACAGTAGGTGTCAGTAATATGAAATTTACTACCCAGCATGCTGAACAAAATGTTAGTGTGTCAATAGGCTGTGCATTTTTGTTATTCTGACAGTAAAAAGAAATGTTAAAAACATTAACCATAGAAAGATATGCCATCACTGTAACTTCTCTTATACAGCCAATAAAAATAGGCTTCAATAAAAACACTCTCATTATATAAATAAATAAATAAATAAATAAATGAAGTGACAAACTGAAATAATGGTGCAATTTCTTTGGGCTCTAAAGTAAACAACTATCTTTTTTTTACCAATTCTGTTGTTTCTCCTCTAGAATTGTAATTACTTACAACACAGAAGAAAGCTTTATCTGCAAAACTCTTGAACAGCAAATTTCTGGAAATGAGAATGTAGTAATATAAAGGAATTATTTATTATCTAGCCCAATACTGTGAGATGCTTTTCTCTTTGTGTTTTACACGCCACTCGAATACATTCTCAAGCAAACTTATATCCCACCCTGATAGTGACAGAAGAAACTTTCCTTTTACATTTTTCATTCTCCTAAGCTGCAATAAAAATCTGCACTATAAATGACCTTTGAAATAAAACATCCAGAGCAGTGCTCCATAGCTCTCATAAACTGTAATTAGTTGGATTTTTTTTCTTTTTCTTTTTTTTTCTTTCTGGAAGAATGTGTAAAAGGGAACAGTAAGTAGAATTGTACTGCTACTCTTTATTAAGTATCCAATGTTTAATTCAGTAGTCTGAGTTTTCAAACCCACAGGAAGTGAAGAGAAGCAGAATGTGTCACTCTGTGTGTGCAGCTCACAGCTTAAATCTTTCTGGGTTTAAGAGTTATGGTAAATGTTTGATTGAAGGTGATTTTATTTGGATAAATCTTCTGAAACAGTATAGCCTGCAGTATTTGTAATTAGGCAAAATAGAAAATCCTGCCAGGTACCCCAGGGAAGAACTGAAGTGTCTGAGCTGTGTGGCCAAGGTAGCCTTTGTCCTTTCTACCAGGCTATTTATTTGTAGCCCTGGGGCCACAAACCTCGATTGCATCAGAGTTCTTGGTGTATTTTTGGCAGCAGAGATTTCGGGAGCACCAGCAAGGCACACACCTTTCACACCTCACACACCTCCTGAGCCACTCTGAGGGAGTCAGGAACAGACACCTAAATTAGTACCCAATCCTCTCCAGTGGCATTTTCAAAGTTATATTAATTCTGAAATTCTTATTCTGAGCTTTGTGACGAGGCTTTCATTCCTAAACCTTCAATAAGTACAGAAGGGGCAAAATAATACAGACTTTGATATGCAAAGGCCCATGTAAATGTTGTTTTTGATATGGGCTACCAGCATAGAGCAGTAGTATTGGATTTCTGCCGGAACCTGATTTTGGCTGAACAAAGTTTCACAGCTTAGGATTTCTGTGGGCTTGATTTTGTATGGGTTTTGTGAGTTGTTTTACCATAGTTATTCAAGGACATTTTATACTTTGAAGCATTTTTCCTAAAAAGGTACCTTGTGTAACGGAGTAGTGCAAACAGTTAATAATTTGTATGGTAAAAGTGCTTTTTATTTTATTTCTGAATTACAAGATAAAATACACTGAGCACCACCCACCCTTAATCTGGTAGGAGAGTTCTTGGTAAAAGGCCTCTGAAGGCAACTTGATGCCCCAGTGGTTGGGGTGTAGCCGTGTGAGGTGGATCTGAATGTTCTCATGCACCACGACCTCTGCAGACACTGAGTAGTATCAGTATTTATTTAAGTTTTATCTGCATTTATTTATTTCTAAACTTCTCTTTATGCACACCAGAGCTTGTTTTCAAGTAAATGTGCAAGGAAGTTTGAAGAACAAACACACACGTGTGGTTTTGATGTGGACATTCTCTAACTTTTCAGAAATTAATTTTACAAATTGATGATTTTTTTAAAAGAGATATTATTTCTTAGCCTTCCAGATATATTCCAAATAGTGGAGTTATCTTTAAGTTTTTCTGGGATGGGAAGAAGTCTACTTTAAAAGGAAAATATACTTCTCCCTTCTTTTACTTTGCTTTTAAAACTGATCTAATTGATGTAGAGGGCACCTTTTTATCATCATGTAGGAGATTCTTTTCCAAATCAGAAAAAGAGCTGAACTTTTCATAAAGATTAGTCTGCATGTCCCTACAGTGACAGCTCAAAATAAAAGGTACTGCAAGTAGTGTATTTCTGCTATAAGTAGTGCATTATGGGACTAACTTTTAGCTTTCTTCTCAAGTTGCAAGTTTACTTTTCCTGTGAAATCTGGGCATGTCAAACATTTTTCCAGTCTCACAGTGGAACAGTTTTGGAGACAGAAATTTGAGCATTAATATTCCGAGTTTTAATTAAGGGGTTTTGATTGCCATAGACTCAATCTCTGCTTTTGAAGAATAACTCCCAAGAGAGATTCAAATCCATGAGAGAGTTACAAATTAGCCAGCAGTTTCTGAGTTTCTTACCACCTTGTTTTCCCCTCGCTCTTTTTGATCAGAGACTCCATCCTTGTCAAGAGACGTCTTCCAGTTCAAAAGTTTTGATGAAATTAATGTTTTCAATGAAAAAAAAAAGACTGACATCACTGCTCAAATGTTTCTAGAGAGCAGAGTTTCCAAAAGTTTAACAAAACTCTTATTTTTTAAGTCTGAGAGTGACTAGATTGGTAAAAGCAGTGAAATTATCTAAACCTTTTCAAAGCTAATAAAATTCATGCAACATTCTCCATACACAGGACCATACATTGAAATTCTGAATCTAATAAGATAAGAAGAAATAGTTTCTACATATTTTTCCATGAAGCCAAGACTTTATCCTCTTATAATTTTTTTATGGGCAAAGATGCAGCACAATTGTATGTACATAAATCCAAGAATTTATTGTTAATACAATGGAAAACTTAAGTTTAATTATTACTAATACAGATGTAATTGTTACAGAAAGAAAAATGATGCAGTTAAAATTTTTAAACACACATGCCCCATCTCCTGGAGCGATATTTACTTTCCCTTTCCTCCTCTGGTTCCTGGAGTCAGGTCTTTTGTGCTGGAGCTGGGAGGGGAGGTGTGCTGTGGGAGTCCTCCATATCTGGAGTTCTTTACTGACAGGAGTATGATGCTGATGTGGCTTGCTGCCTCTTCCTTGGTCTGCAATCCACTTTGGATTATTTTTTATGGATTTTGTAACAATTTTACATCTTTCTGCTCCTTTGCTATCATAACACGGCTGTGCTACCCTGCACTGTCTGTGTTAGTTGTAGATGTCTTACTCTGCACAAAGCGCTTGTTGCTATAAAAACTGCACTTGTATCACACAAGGCAAACAAAAGCAGGACAAATAAGCCATGGACTCTTGGCCAGTTTGACCAACTGCTGTCACAGCACAAGGAAATAAAATGAAACTGCAGGCAGATCAGGAGAAGCTCAGACTGAGCGGGAGTGGCAAGGCTGGCTGCTGAGGCCTTGCAAAGTCACTACAGTGCTGATGGCAGTGGCAGAGCCACCCTGCAGGAGTGCAGCCCTCTGTGACAAGCAAAGCACGGGCTGTAGCTGCCTGCA
Organism: Drymodes brunneopygia; assembly: GCA_013400955.1. Lineage (NCBI taxonomy): Eukaryota > Metazoa > Chordata > Aves > Passeriformes > Petroicidae > Drymodes > Drymodes brunneopygia. The sequence goes on from VZTZ01040287.1 coordinate 362,289, forward strand.
GGGGGGACTGCCCTGCCAGCCTGCTGCAATGTTTGCTGCGGCACCAGCAGAAATCTCTGCCCAACTGAGGATGAGCTCAGGACACCTAACAGCCCATCCAGGGATTCTGTGTTGTGAGAACTGATTTTCAGGAAATTGCAAAGATGTCGCCCTGGTTTTACAGGGCCCCATAAGTTGTAACACTGTAGCTGTAGTTTCCTATGCTTTTTCTGTAAACATGGTCCTTGTTTTTCTTAACCGGCCGGGATTGTTTTGCACTTGTGGAATTGTTTTTCATTCCTTTCCCTGGGGTGGAGAAAGATGATTGACCATGTCTTTGTCCTGTAAACCTTCAGGGGTGTTGACCCTTTTCACCAACCCTTTATTGTCTTTAGAAACATATAAAAATAGGTAAATAAAGAAGGGCAGGGCTTTTGGTCGGTGCTGCCTGGAGATTCCACTGCTGCTCTGAGACCCGCGTGTTTCTTCTGGTGCCAGCTGTGCAACACAAAGACAGGGAACAGAAGCAAACAATATTTTCCTCACCTCTAATGCTTTCCTTGCCTAGTCATCTTTTAATTACCAGTGGCCTGGACTTGATTTTCTGAAACCACAAGGCGACTACAGACCTCAAGGTTTGTAGACTCTTCCAGAAGAACTTTTTAATCTTGCAGGGTTGGAGAAGAAGTTAAAAGCAGTTGACAGACTCAAATTTTGATTAATTAACACTTACATTCTTGATCATTTTCCAGGTGAAAGACCACTAAGTAGCTGCTCTGTCTTACAACTGAAACAACAGTTGCCATCCCTTGAGGGAGAAGGATGCCAAAGGCGAACACAATTAAATCCTTGTTATGCTCTACCTGTTGGCAAAGCTGATAATTCACAGGTATTTTGCTACCTGCAGCTTGAATAATGAGGTGTACAACATTTACAAGCCAGGGCAGTAAAATGAACATTGCAGTATCCTCCTCTCACCTGAAAATGAGAGATTTCATTAAAGCAGTGCTACATAGTGCTACAACCATGGAAAAATATGTGAATCACTGAAACTATTACATGAGATTAAAGCATTGTCTGTAAAAGCATTTACATTTGGCAGTTCAGAGAAAATTTAGTTTTGTTTTATTTATAGATCTATGTGAATTCGGGTTTTTTTTTTCTTTCTGCATTTCCTTTCTGTGTTTTCTTCATACCTCAAAATAATTTTTAAAAAAAAAATTGTGAGCAGTGTATAAAACTATTCTAAATAAATTACACAGAGATAATATGCACACATAGGTCATTATTAACTACTGTATACAAAGAACACAATCAATATTGAGTTATCATAATTGCTACTGTTGCAGTACCTGGCAGGTCCTCTAGGAAGGGACCGCAGTGTTTCCTTGACTTCTATGCAGTTCCTGGTGTCAATAGAAATCCTTATCTTTCAGGGAAAATGATGGACACAATTTTTTTAGGGGAATTGTCTCTTGATAAAAACAATGTCCTTTTTCTAAAAAGCATAGGTGAAGCTGTGTTGTAAGAGAGAAAGAGATGTCTTGCAGAATTAATATGTCATTTTTTATCATAACTTGGCATTTTCTGAAGTACTTTGACATTACTTTCTAATTTCATAGATCATTATTTTATTATTTTTCAACCCAAATATAATCCTAACTGATCTCAGTTCCTGACCTTCTTTTATTAGTTATTTTACAGAACCCACTTTTCTGAATTTCCTTCAACAGTGGCTGTTGATAAGCAGTGGCTGAGATAATGCAGCATTGCTCAAGCCTACTTCTAAATAAGCAGAACATTGGAAACCTGAAGACTGAGCTTTCTATAACAACAGCTTCTAGAAAACTCTCTTATACAAAGACTCCTAGAAAAGTACAAGAATTAAAATATAACATCAGGGTAGTTATAAGAGGCTGGACAGTAGGATGGACTGAAGAAGCCTTCCTCAGAGCAGTCCAGAGTAGATGGTCAGTGTGAGGGAGCCCATGAACTCTGATTTTACTCCCTCCCATTTATTCCCTTGGAGAATTTACAGTGCCACTGGTATCTTGCATCTCACTAGGATGTTTTTAGTGTATTACCAGCTGTAGTTTCCTTTTTTTTTTTTTTTTAGTTCCTACCTTTGAGCAGACCGAAAATGATTCTTGTTTATATTTATTTAATGAGATACAGGCAAACCATGTCAGGAAAATGATGTCAAAATGTGTTTTCTACATTGTATCCTGAGGCCAGCAGCAATGCTGGTTGCTCTGGGCTCCAGTGCAAATGAGTTATCTCAGCACAGACGTGACACTGAGTAGGTTTTGCTGGGAATGCTTTATCCTGAGACTACACGGTCTGAAGTACAAATTCAGAACCAGGCATGGAAAATTGTAATATTGGTTTAGCTGACAATATTAAGCTTATAAAATTTTTAAATCTGCATTCAGATTGTCTTAGTGTCTGTTGCCAGACAAAAATCATAATTGAACATTTACAGCTGACCTATTTTCAATCTTGTAAGACTTATGTTAGAATGGCCTGAAGCACTTTCCTTCCAGATTCAGATTACTATCAACCAGATAGGCATCCAGCAACACATAATATGAAGGAAGTGATGATTCATTGTTAGATCCAACTAAATAGGACAACTCTATCTTCTTGAACTACCCAGCTAATGTTTTTTTAGGTTGCATTATGTATTATGCATTATTAAATCCTTACTAAGTCAGCTGATGGGAATTCAGATTCTGATGAGTGTATGACTATCAGCTGCCTGAAATGGTATTTCTCAGAGAGTATCTGGTGATATTCAGGGCAACTTATTGCCCTGCATCTTACTTGTCTTTCTTATCAGTTCAGGTTTCTAAATAGAATATATACCCAGGTATTTCTGATTTCTTCACAATTTGTGACAACAACAACAACAACAACAACAACAACAAGTCCAGACACTTTGTAGGGGCTGGGCTTTCTTAAGAAAAGATAAAAGAAAAGTGATTCTCTAGAACAGCAAGATCTAAAGGAGGTCTTTTGACTGAATAAAACTCAACTGTATTAGATTTCATCATGTTTCACTTTTTTCCTGTCCTTTCACCACTTTCTAATGGAAAAAATTCACCCCTCAAAAACAAAAACTAACAAACAAAAAAACCAAAAACAAAACAAAAAAAAACCAAGACAAAAACAAACAAACTACTTGGGCTTTTCCATGGTATTTATGGATAGTCTAAAGCAGAAAGATAATTTCGTGGCTTTGAGATCCCTATGTCCTTTACCTTTTCAATGTTGAGAAGAAAGGAGTTACAAATGAGCTTTAATTGTAGCCTACAACTCACTGTAGCCATCTCTACCCGAAAAGTTATGGTGGCAGCTCTCTAATGCTGTTATGCTTAAGATCCTGTCAGCACTGGCATTGTAAATCCCCTTGGACTGCTCTTTGGAACTTGGCCACAAAAAAGTGCTTCAAATTGAACCTTGCTGTGCACGGCTATACACGAACAGCTTTTCCCTTTTCTTCATACATATTTTAAATTAATGGGTTTTCAAGTAAACAGGAATAAAAGAAAGGTATACTTAAGAAAATAAGAGTTCTCATGTTAGTTCATTTATTTTTTCTTTATTACTCAGTTGCTAAAGAAATAGATGAGATAAAAGCATTACTTTTATTTCTTTCCTATCCTGTTTCTCACTCATGTGGATTTATTGCTACCATCCTTCAGTCATGCAGTATCTCCACTTTCCTACCTCCTGTATGTGGTTCTTATGCATTTTCATCTTGTTTCATTTTTGCCACATTTTCTCAAGCCTTTCTAAGGTCTTCCAGATGTCTTCCTGCTTATATTCTTTTACAGTTGTACTGCTGTTGCAATGGAAAGCCTCTGACAGATCTTTAACTGCAGCAGCCACCCCTTTTCTTTCTTACCTGTGTTTTCTTTATTCTTGCAGTATTTCTCACTTAATCTGACTCTTACATTCTCACCTTTCTACTTTTCATTATCATTGCTAAGCCTGCTGATTGAAACACAAATGAGAAAAGTTGGTGTCTTCACATATTTACCTATCTACTTTTTGTCTTTCTGTCTGTCTCTACTTTCTTGTGAGACACAGATTAGCAGTGGTCAAATTAAAGATTTTCCTCTCTGTTTTTTTCTTTCCTGGGGTGTTGGTGTGGTTTTTTTTTTCCTCGCCATTCATGATACACTGTCTTGTTCTGTACAAGTCTAGTTCTGCACTGGAAGGAACCAAAACATCTCAAATTACAAGAATTAGCAGCACCTTTTCCTCATTTCTCCCATTAAAAGACCCAGGTTTCAAGGAGGTATAAACATATTTTTAAGAACCTTTCCTAAAGCCATCATAACAGGCTGAACACACATCACACAGACAACACATTAAAGAGGAAAATCTTTAATATTTTTACCATAAAATAAACAGTAACAATAAAATTAAAAATGACAATGTAAAATCTATTAGTAAGTGAGGTGAAATTCTTGTTTAGGCAATGACACAGTAAAACTACAATAACACAGAAAAATTGCTTTTGTCTAAGAATTCTTATATTTTACACAGGAATTATAAGGAAAAGGGTTTCAGAGCTAAGATATTTTATAATCAAATTAAGACTGATTAGTCACAGTATGCACCAGCATTGAGGCCTTTCATATCTTATGTATTCTGCAGAGGGAAAACAAGTAACCACACAAATATGTCCAGAGTGCAATGACTGAGCACTATCATATTAGCACTGTCATACCAGAGAAGTCTCTGGGACTTATCAGTGAATTTTACTGACTGTAATGGAATTGCTTATTCACATTTTCACTTCTGGGGAGGGAGTGGAAGTATAGAAAAATAAAAAAAAATTAAATCTAAAGCTCTGTAATTTAAAATATAACTGTATTCAAGAAAATAAAGAGGGAAAAATACTAAATTGAGTTGAGCTCTCTACATTAACTACATGCATTTGAACAAGTTCATAGTATGTAATATGGTTAAGTCAATATAAAATTCTTAGACCATTCCAATATTTTAAAGTGTCATTTATTCTTTGAACCCAATTGTATAAGAGCATATTCTTGCTCCCTGTATTAATTAATATTCAGATTTTTGTGAGAAGGTATTATATGGAAATCCAACCCTACCAATGATTTTTGTAGTGGCTAGTTGTTATTTTTACTACATTTATTTTATAAAAGATAGAAAATTGAAGATATTTGCTGTCTTGCCATTTACATTGATTGTCCACAGTGTATTATCTTTATTGTTTTGCCACAGGCTGAATAACTGTTAGAGATTATTAGTCAATCTGAAAAGCTTTTTATTCTTTCTTACAATTATACCTGTAAAATGTAGTAATTCTGACTACTGACAGGACTAGTTACTAGGCTGATTTTTCAGGCAGTACATTTTATTTAAAATATTTCCCTAAGTGATCTTTATTTCAGTGATCATAATCCTGGCATCTATGGTATACCTAATGCATTACTCCAGCCAACAGCTCCAGTTCTAGGGTCAATTATGAGTAAGAGTACAGTATAATTTCACCACAAATTAATACCATCTGTCAACATGATAAGTATCAAGCTGGGTTTTCAAACAATCAGCTTTTCTCTCATTAAAGTATCTGACAATAAGCTTTCTCAAAATGAAAGGAAGGGGCCAGTGTTAAAGGCAGATTTATCAGTATATCATGAATAAAAATGGTAGAACAGGATTCTGACTCCAGAAGATAACACAGTAGTCTAAATAAAATAATGTACTATGTCTTCCTCTATAGATTTTTTTCCTTTAGAAAAATAACTATTGCTGAGAACTGCCACAATGACTTTGTGTTTAGTAAAGGTCACTTGTGCACCAGTCAAATTTCTTATGGTCTTTGATGGTCTTTTCTATAGTCCTGAATGGCCTTTCAATTGTTGCATTTAGTTTCTTTCCAATTTTGTCTAAAACCAGGGGGAAAACTACCTATTGGTTAATAACTGGGGTGTCTATTGTTATCCTTACCAGAGAAGTGATTTTTCTTGGCAGTGATGATGTAAAGAGGGATCACCAGGTATCTCCCTGTCAGCACATACACTTGGTCCTGCTCTGGCAAACCTTCCATGGAAGGAGCTATAAGGAGGGTACTTAGGTCTGAACCTGCCACTGTGCACACAATAGTTTTCTTTTTTCTGTCTCTATTCCATTGAATGCAATATTCCCTACTCAGATGATAAAAGTAACAAGTAGCATCTTTGTCTCTGGAACTTTAATCCCTGCCTGCCACTATGGTGAGTAACTCCTTTGTCCTGTGACATCAGGTTTAAACAGACCAACAGGCACAAAAATGAAGTCATTGTATTTGAGGACCAAGCCAAGAACTCTTAAGTCATCCTTGTCCTCTATATTTGAACAAATATCTGAGCTTCGCATTTTTCAGTTAAGGCTGGGATAAAGCCATAAAGTTGCTATATGATATTGTGTTAAATGTTGTTTCTAAGTAATAAAATATACCAAACTTTCCTGAAATGCTGTAGTACCACTGTACTGTCTTCAATAAACACATACGACAAAGAAAATAACTCTGATTTTTTTTTTTCCCCAGAACATGGTAATGGTTAGAAAAGGTCAATTATACCTTGTTTAGGCCGGTTGGTAATGGCAATCAAACTAGTACTTGTCTCCAGGTGGTGATAGAAAGAAAAAAAAATGAAGCACTTGGAGAAAGAGGCTGATTTCTTCAGAGTTCTGAACTTGTCCCATAGGGAGAAACTAGAATAGGCAAGTAAGTGCTGTAATATTCTTATCACGAGGCTGCATTTTGCATGTCTTTGGAATGTGAAGGAGTCTTTTCTCTTATTTGAAGGGAGAATGTTGCCAAAACAGGTAGTGTCAAATTAATTGAGTACAATATTTGCCAGTTTGATGCCCAGAGAGACCTCTAAAATTTATTTAAAGGAGTAATCATTGGGAAATTGCCAAGGTCTCAAAACATTTTTCTTCTTAACCTCATAAGCAATTGTCATCTCATGTCTTATTTTTTAGCTACAGTTTGCTATTTCATAGAGGAAATGATTAGTGATATCATGCATCATTAACTGTGTGGCTGAAGTCTAAGCCTCAGACATAGTCAGCCAAATTAATTTTTAGTGTAGAACTACAGACTCCAGTGTTTTACTTGTGGAGCCAGCAGAGGCTGAAATCACACAGAAAGTATCGATTTTAGATCCCCCAAGAATGGTGTGTCTCATGTAATTCCACAGTTATCTCCTGCTGATTCATCAGAAATGGCTTGCAGGGAGTTCAGCCTTTTTGGCAGAAGACACTTTTTGATTTAGTGGTAATAACATACATAGGTATTTATAATATGCCCAGAACCATACTACCTTAATGCTTGAATAAATCACTAGCTAGAATTTTCTCTTTCTTTCCTATTTTGTAATACAAAGCAAATTAAGATACCTGGGTGCATTGTCTATGAAAGCAATCAAGGTAAGTGTTATGCTAATACTGGGCAAAATGACTTTGTGATATTTTTTTACGCACATTTTTCTATTCTGAAATTTAAGGATATCCTGCCAAAGGACAATGAATCTTTGAAATACTTTAGATTTGTCATTGTTCCAATTTTTGTGCTCTTCTTTGAACTTCTGTTTTAAATTACAAACTTAAAACTGACTTGTTAGGTCACTGTTGGTTGAACCACAGTATTTATTATTGCGTGGAGTCAGATGAATACAGTGACCTGGAGATTTGATAGCTCCTGACTTTTCAGTAAAAAATCCTCAGACTCTTGAAACTCTGTGGAAATCAGGTCCTGTGAATTGTTCATAAGAGTTATGTTTATAGTGTAGAGAACCAGGGAAAATAGTTTGAATCATTAATATGTGTGACCACCATTTCATTTTTCTTTTTGGCTGGACCCATTATTACTCACTCCCATAAATTAGCTTCGGGGACAGATCCCATCTGACTTCTTTTCTTTGAACAAAACTCCTTTAAGCTCCTTGACGCTAACTCTCTGCCATAATGTCCTTGATTTTAATGATACATTAATGGCACTTTCTCATTAATGATACCTCTATTACACCTCTCCATACTTTCTCTTTATTATTTTGTTATCCTCTTAAGTCACAGCCAATGTTGATATAAGATCCCAATTGAAAGGTTTCCATTGGAATAATGCCTCTAAAGCCACTTTCAGAAACCCCAGACAAATCTGAAGACTCTCAGTCAATGAGTTTAGCATTTTATAGGAAATTGGTATTTGTCAATTTAGTAATTAAATATAAAGACTAAAAGATAATTAAAGGAAAGCTACAGTAGAAATGAAATTTGACCTAATTAAAACAGAGCATTTCAGTGTTATTTTACTGAAAGTCTGATGATTCAGTTTGTCTTCTCAGGAGTGTCAACCTTACCATGTAACTTTCTGATAAGCCACACTTTGGTTATATTATTGGCAAAATAAGTATTAAATTGATCATCAATTTTTAAGTTGATATTCAAGTTTTACACTTAATACTATGAAATATTTTATTCAAATATTATTAGAATGGAGCAGAAGTAAATACCTTTTTAATTAAATTCCAGCTTTTATTTTTTATTCTCAATCTATTCACTTAATTTTTTCAGAGGTTATTAGCTCAATAGTTGCCTTTTTCCTATAACTTCATTTATATTTTCCAGTACAGAGATAGAAGTATTTAGAATGTTTATGTACTCAAATATGTATACACTTTCTGTGAATTCTTCTATTCACATAACACAATGAATTAACTGTACACACTGATGTTTCTGTTAATGAGGCACAAAACCTAAGAAGAATCAGAAACTTTTGTTAATTAAAAAAATACACGCAATTTTTCTCTCGTCATTATAACATCAAATATTTCTTACATTTCTGTCTAATAGCACCCACAACATCTTCAACATTTTTCAAGACCCAAGCAAAGACCCTTACACAGCAGAGCCTATAAGCAGTAGCAAATTTGAATAAGCCCAAGCATGAGGGAGAACAGGTTGAGGTGTGGAAGTGAAGGAGATGACGACGTCTCCCAGCTCCCCAGCCTACCTGTAAGTTCTATCCATACTCATTTTACAAACCAAAGCAGGAGTTATCATTCATAACGTCCTGGGTCATGGATCTTTCAGAAAATAAAACCAATTAATTGAATTAGAGAGAGACCAATTCAGGACAGGCTGGGGACTTCGATGGATTTGTAAGCATTGGGAAAGCAAGAATGAAGAAGGAAAAGAGAACAACTTGGAAGAGTAACTGTGTTACTGGTGATTTGTTAGCTAACACTTAAAAAGAGCTTTCAGTTAACTGATGATTTATTTTGCTCAGGGGTGATAACTTACTCAAAATTTATTTTGGGAGCCTTAAAATTTGAGAACCTTTACATCACTTGTGTGTTTTGGGATGATACAAGGATACGGAGCTGTAAAAGGGCTTCAGAAAATGGGGCACTTTGCATCCCTGTATCTGCCATCGAGGATCAGCCCCAACCTTACCCATCTGCCAGGGTCACACAGCTCTCACATCTTCTGGGCCTCCTCCATGTGCTCCATATTCCTTTGTTTTCCCAGTGGAAGCCAGTCTAACCACTAACCAAATAATGAAGCAGAAATTATAACAGTAATTGAGATTTTAATAGACCAGGGAAAAACCTGAGCAGAGGTTGCAAGTTTGTTCTTAACACAGCTGAAAGGGCTCAGTTGTGGAAGCTCCTCACACATGCCCTGTGGATTCTGCAGCTGATGAGATAAATGTATCTTTACTCATTGAAAGCATATCTACCAGTATTTAACAGGATTCTTTGCTTGCTCCCTATAAATCTTCCTAGTAGATTTTAGCCTCTTGGGAAGCATTAAGAGCTGAGGTTTGAAGATGGAAATGAAGATTTTCAAATCTAAAAGTCTATGGAGTATATTTGAAATGTAACTGCAAATGTGTTTCCCATGTCTGGTTTTGTGCCATTATGCTGGTGCATGCAGCTAGAGTTTTTGACTAGATTAATTCTTCTCAAATAACGTTTCTGAAAAATTATCATTTTAATTCCTGTTCACTGGGAGTTACCACCACACTTGTTAGTAAATGGATATGGTGAGGTCAGGGTAAAAGAAAATGTGGTGTAGAGAAAAGCAACCCAAATTTGAAAGCCTTGAAAGCTCTTTCACTGTGGAAAGCCCTCCAATACAAGTTTTTTAAAGATACTTGGGAAATGTCTGGAAATAGTTGAAGTGTAAAAGCTGAAGTTGTCACCTATTTACCCAAATCTGTGTATTCTTAAAAGCAGACTTCTGAATAAGAACATTTAAGGACAAACTAGGTTCAAAACTGTCACATCATATATATATTCTGTTTTCAACCTCAGTCTATTCTCCTTACAGAGTTGCTCATGTCATGTGAATATTCAAATTCTAGTTAATAATGGTCCATGATGATTTTTGCATCTGCCTGCTGGCATGACATAGTTGTGTTGTTAGGTGCCTCAAGCAGCTGGGAAAAAAAAAAAAAAAAAAAAAGGGTCAATCTTAAAAGCATAAGACAAATCTGTAAGTATAAAATATGTCCATATATCCATAGTGAACCCACTAAAATATTTCAGGAAGGATGTCTTTGGAACTATTTCCTTTTCTTAGCTTAAAAATGATTAAAAATTCATATTAACAACACTTAAAATTCAGTTAGAGCCCAGCTAGATCTGTGTAGCACAGGCTTTGAGCCCAGGTAGATATTATCCTAAGCGGTAGCTACTACAAAAAGAAATTAAATAATAATTTCCATGCATGCTTCTTAATTCTGCTTTTTGGCATTTTTCCTTATGTCTCTCCACACCCACCCAGAGACTTGGTCCTTTACTGGAGAAGGAAAAGACTGGGGATTGTTGGGGAGCAACATCCCCCTCCTCTATTGCTCCTTCCCATAGTCACAGCTGAGGTGAACTGGTCCAAAAGAGAAAAATAGGCCTGCCATCACCGAGTCATAGTAAACTGAATGAATTTTCACAATAAAGAAATCTCTTTTCCTTTTTCACATGCTGATTTTCTTTCAGTCTTGCTGATTTACTTTTATGCATCTCTCTTCAAGCTATTAAACACCATAATAAATTTTCTTGTATGGTGAAGATGTATTACTAACTTTGGAGAGGAAGAGAATCCCTCTTTTCTAATTGATGCTGTAAAATATAGTAAACAGGATGATGAACTAAACTTTCTTCATGAGAGAAAGACCTTCTTTATGAATAATGCATTAGGATTTATTTAAAGCATATGGATTTTATTTGTTTTTTATTAACTTACTACATTTGACACTGCTTCTGCATTTCCACACTCCCCTTCTCCCCCTGGAAATGTCTTCTAATAAGGCATTTCATAAAATCTATGATTTCTCTCTTTTTTTTCACCTTAAGAAGCTCTAGATGCAAGGCAAATGCTTTGTTATTGCAGAAGTAGCTTGCTAACATCCCCTGGGTGGGAACTGCTTGCTATGGAACATTTTAAATTCATTTGTATCTATATCAAAGATCACCTCATTGTTAAAACTTTGGGCTTACCTTGTAAAAATGATTACTGTGCGTAATATTTTCTGTTTTCTGGCACCCCTCTGGAGTTGTTAAGGTGCATATGGCCATTTATGCACACAAGTGTAACAAGAGGGGCATGAATTGGGGGGTGTTCTTTGTCATGTGTGTGTCTTTGAAAATAACTCTTGTTATTTATTTTTTTCAGGAGTGCATTGCTGCACTTGAGCCTTTGACACTATTGTGGTGACCACTGTCAGGCCTGTCTGTGCTTTCATGGAACCATAGAATGCCCTGGGTTGGAAGGGACCTTAAAGATCACCTCATTCCACCCCCCTGCCATGGGCAGGGACACCTCCCACTATCCCAGGTTGCTCAGAGCTCCATCCAGGTTGGCCTTGAACACTGCCAGGGATGGGGCATCCACAGCTGCTCTGAGAAACCTGTTCCAGTGCCTCACCACCCTCAGAGTAGAGAATTTCTTCCTAATGTCCAATTTAAACCTACTCTCTGACAGTTTGAAGTCATTCCCCCTTGTCCTGTCACTCCAGACCCTTGTAAATGTCTCTCCTCTTCTTACTTTTAGGCTCCCTTCAGGTACTGGAAGGCTGCAATGCTCTTCAGGCTGAACAATCTCAATTCTCTCAGCCATTTGTCTGTTTGTTACTCTCTGAGCAGTTCAGTCATTGCTGGATTTTACTGTCCCTATCTAATGTGAAGGTGGGATATGCTCCCTCCACTTCACAGATACAACTTTTTATGAAGGTTACAGAGGCATGTGGTTAAGACAGACACTAAATCCTTCTCAGAAAATTTCAAATCTGCAATGATGGCAGAATGACCTTGATTTAAATATATAAACAGTCTTTGGTATGATATATCATAAGAATATATGCTATCCATATGAGGCATAGAGAGCTTCCTTCTGTTCACATCATACAATTTACTGCTTGGAAGGAGCCAGCCTGCCACCCATCAAATGGGTGTCACATTTAGGAATGCTCTTCTTTCAAACTGTTATTGCTTATTAGACTGTGATCATCACTGTTTTAGACCTTCTGACTTTCCTCATCAGAATATTCCTCCTTTAGCAGCTGTAGTCTACTTGACCACTTCAGTTTTTCCTAAATAAAGAGAACCTAAGCATCCCAATAGTGGCCATGGAACCAACTATAGCTGTTTCCCAATGCTTCAGACTTTATATCTGTCAATGTACAGGACTGATCATGTGTTCATCTATTCTGTCAAATACCAGTTACACACTTATATGTAACTAAGCTAGTTTGTTAAGGCTTACTCACTATATGTGACTAAGCTAGTTCATTTCAATTCCTCAATATCTGGATATTTCCATGTGTTCTTTGCCAAGTATTTTCATTGCCAGCACTGCAATGAAAATATGACTGTAGCAAATAAACACAGCAAAACTTAATGAGAAAACAGTAAAATCAAAACCCTGGATCAGGAAACAGATTTAGTAATAAATACAAAATTTCACCAGTTTCAATAACATATTTCAGTGACTAATACAGTATTTGGGTACAGTGTTTTTCATGGAATACTTGAGTTAGGTCGGACTTTGCAGCTACTGGAATGAACAATTAAAAAAGCATAGCTCATTGCATATGTGTAACATATCCCTTACAGCTCAGCAGCATTGGTTGGAACAGGGATTGAAAGATCCAAGTACATTGGAAACATTTTTCTGTGTTTTGCACTGGCTTCCCAATCGGCACACAGCCCAGCTGACCTAAAGAAAATTACAAACATCTGTCTGTGAAGCAAGTTGCCCTTAGTGTTCTTATGCTCATGAAATAAACCTGCAGTTCTGGGACACAGCAGATGTTGTACCATGCTCTAAGAGTGATTCCATCACTCCACTGTTTGGGAAGGCAGCATTAAGGTCATTCGTTCACATATTGATGTTGTAGAAGCCTAAAAGACACGGGGCTAACGTGTATGTCTCAAACACAGGTAGCCAGACAGCTGTGGGGCCAACCAAGGATTGTTGGTAATAATACAGAATGAGAAAGAATGTGGCAGGGACCAACATCCTTACTCTGGCTCGTGGAGGTAAGCACAACATAGCACAACTCAGGAGTGAGGTTGAGAGGTGTGCATGGACTGTATGGGGTGAACAAGACCATCAAAGACCCCTGAAGTCTCAAATCAATTTCCAGAAAGGTCTGGAAGAATGGACTGTGTGTGAGAACTAATTTGCATTGAAAGTGAGAACCTTATCTCCAGGGTGAAAAGAACCTACCTATAAAAAGGTATCCCACCACACCCAGTGCACCCCAGGACCCTGGACATCCCAATTGGATCAACACTGGAGTCAGAACTAATGATCTCTCTCCCTCTGTTTCTTTGCCTTTTTCTTTCTCTCGCCCCATCTTTAACTCATCTCTCTCCCTTCCTTCTCACACAACCCATTATCCAAAACTCACTGCCATGTGCTTATGTGGGTGGCCAGGAATTAACATTCCTATTTCCATGCCAAGTGTGTAATTTACTGGTAAAATTTTGCAAGCTTTTGAGGACACTTTGACTTTTTGGTTCTTTTTGACCACAAGCACCCAAATCTCCTCATTGAGGGGTGCTCCCCTCATTAGAGGTGGGACATTGCAGGTGTCTGCTTGGTCCTTTGATCTTGGCATCTGTGTGTGTATCAGACTGATAAAGAGCTGCTGTCTTTAAGCAGAGAGACTCTTTAAAGGTAGCAACTTGGCAAACCTTATTTGCTCCAGTGAAAAGCTAATTATCTGCCAAAGCATTGTTTCTTGTGTGGGATCAGCATACCCACTTAAAAATGGGATGGCAAAATTGATTATATTTCTTTGCTTAGTTTTGAATTCAAGTGATCTGAAATCCCAAATTTAATTTAAGAAGGAAAATACATATTGTATATAGCCATCTTCCTGCTCTTGTGTTTCTAATTTCTATTTCCTCACAGTGACTTTTTCATGTATCTATAAACATCATATCTCTCTCTCTTTCATTTCAAACACCTTACTTTATGTTTTCTTCTGCATTTTTGCCCTTTTGGGAAAGATTGGGCCCTTAAGTACATCAATTTGATAAGCAGGATTGTAACCCTGGAGAAAACAGGAGTATTGGATACAAGTCTGTGGCAGTACATGATTTCTTGACTTTCCAGACAAGAAACTGTGCAAAGACAAATAAAATACACACTGATAATCAGTTTCTAAAACCAAAACATGATAACAAAGACAACCCTGATTTTTAATTTAAAGATCTGGGGATTTTTATTCATTTCTATTTTCCTTTCTTATAGAGCAGAGTGAGAAGAGAGAAAAGGAAGGAAAAAAAGAGGAGCAGGTGAAAAAGAGCAAGTAAGGGCAGGGGGAGAGGGTTTTTTTCCAGGCAGGAAGGGATCTCCATCAAATGGGATCTTTTCTACTAAATTCATGTAGCTCTCTGATGAAAAGACAGTTAGCAATGCTTATCCATTATGTCTCAATAACCCAGGTTGGAAACAAACAAGCCAAACTACATTTTCAAATCCCTGAATTGATTAAGGCGTGCAGCTTGTTGGTTGTTCTTGGTTTTGTCTTAAAATCCAAAAATAGCAGGAGTTATGCATTTAATTCCCTAAATGCAATCTTTAGATTGTACCTTAGGAAATGCATGATTTGTATAATATATTAGCTAGAAAGCTGTCATTGTAATGATGAATTTGTTTTAGTTTTTATCACTGCGGAATATGGCTGCTTTGTGCATCTGTGCCCAAGGTTCATAGGCACAGCAGCACCTCACACACTGGTTATATTAAACACAAAAATATCCTGACACCCAGCCCTCAACAAAAGGAGAAGTCATTAACCTTGCAGGGATGCTTAGAAAAAGATAATATTTCTTGGTCTAACATTTGATAATATAAAACCAGTTCTGAGTCTGTTTTTAGAGGGCTGCTAGTGCTGGATAACTTGTTTATATAGTGATTTGCACACTTAGACCTGCTTTCAGCCATGTATTTTAGAGTAAAATCCACCATCAGAAAAACCCTGAAAGGTTTATAATTGTACCTATCTGAAAGCATATGAACTGAGATACAGAAAGGTTATGAAATGCCCAAGATTATGCAAGTCAGTCTGAAGAGCAGGAACAGAACTCAACTGGTAACACAGTCAGCCCTGTCTCTCATTTTCTTCCCTGCTGTGTCCCAGCTGTCCAAATATTTTAGCTAAATTGGCTCCTGGAAGAAACCCAGGTAGCTCAAACTGAATATAAGTTCTGGTG
The DNA here is from genome assembly GCA_013400955.1 of Drymodes brunneopygia. Taxonomy (NCBI): domain Eukaryota; kingdom Metazoa; phylum Chordata; class Aves; order Passeriformes; family Petroicidae; genus Drymodes; species Drymodes brunneopygia. The sequence goes on from VZTZ01040287.1 coordinate 378,020, forward strand.
GATATAGAGAAGGCAAATAGTGTGAGGAGCTAGCTGACATTATGGCTTTATTTTCAACAGAGGACAGACACCTGCTGAATTTTGAGAAAATGTCTTTATTTTTCTTTGCTTCTTTAGAAGGTAAAACAAAGCATCCAGAGTACTCTTCTCAGCTCTCAGTGGAGTGATGGAGCTTTGTTTGCTGTTTATCTGATAAGTCCACGGCTGGAGCAGCACCAAAAATGTCCCCGAAATAAGCAAGAAAGTCAAAATCCCTCTGCCTTGTGTTACACTCCCTCTTCTCAGAAGACAGAGCTCTTTAATCATGCTGGCAGCAGGGCCTGGGAAAATGGATGTTGCACTGCAGCATCACAGGAAAGCTGTTATCATCATACCCAGGAACAGCCATGGATCCAAGCAAATCACTCCTGTTGCTGGTAGGTGCCCTGGGACACACAGAGTCAGAAAAGTTTCCTCTCCTGCAGGGCAGTCGTTCGTTGCTTGTCTCTTAATCTACCTTCCCACCACTTTGTATCTTTGAGGGAAAGCAAATTGATTTGTTTCTCCTGGTTTTGTCTGGGATCTCTGCAGCTGGAGACTTTCCCAAGTTTGGGTCCAACAGTGCAGATTCTGAGCATTTTCTTTTTCAAAAAAGCCTTATCTATCCTTACCAGGGTTATCAGGCATTTTGCCACAAGCTTTACCTGGACCAACACCTGATTTCCAGCCCAAAGGAGATGTGAGGCAGGAGTGCTCTCTTATGGATGCACCAATCAGTCTTGCTCCCAGAGATCACTAATCCATCCTTGCAGGAGTTTGCAGTTTGTCTCTAATATAGAAACTGGGGAGAAATAGGAGGATGGGGTGTGGTCCTCTGGTGGGACACGGTAAGGACTCTTCGATATGTGCCAGGATTCAGCAAATGTTCCCATGTGCTACAGTTTAGGAGTAAAAATAGTGAAAATACACAGAAAAATCTACAGAGTGAATTTATCAGGTAAAAAATTTATGATTTAAGATGTGGGCATGAATTTTGAACACTGGAGAGTAGCTTTTCATTCTTTTTCCTGTGTCTATGAGGCTGCCTTCTTGCATGCTATGATTTTCTGTTGAGAAGATAATATTAAATCAGTAGTCCTTGCTAGTGAAAAGCAAGAAATGTTCCTGATTCTTAGGCCTGAAATCAGACTTCATTTGATAATTTTTTAATTTAGGTAATTTGATAAAATGCTGAATGCTGGAACTGGCAAAAATGGAGTATTATACGATGATGAATTAGCAGTAATTTAGTCTTCTCCAAAGGTAATAGGTTTTAATGAAAATGAAGTAGTATGAACTGCTATGGTAGGGTTAAAGTAGCATTAGTAAGTGTTAATAGAATAAGTAGAGATATTGCAGTTTGACTACAACAGCAAGGACAGTACTATAAATAGACAAAGCCAAGAAGTCAAAATGCTGATAATATATCAGAGCTCTATAAATTGTTCTACTCCATAAATAGATTGATTTGCTAAATAAAATACTATTATTACATCATCCCTGCTTCATTTTTGATTTCTGTTCTTCCCTCTTAAGAATTAATTGCTATCTTGGGTTAAGATTTGTAGCATTACTGGCAAATGTAAATTGTCATTGCACAGACTGAGGAAGTCTAGTAACTGGTACTATTAGGAAGTGTAGTAACAGGTCTCTTAAGAAATGTTTTCCTTTTTTTGCTGCAAAAAAATCTTGCACAGCCATTTCTTGTGAAGGGCCATGAGCTTTATATACAACCTTGATGGCTACAAAATTATTGTTTTAAAGCTCCTGTCGTGTTGGAAAATAGTTATGCATGAGGAAAGCAATGATCTGTAGGCTGCAGACAGAGTGGTGTTATGCAGGTAATGACAATGCTAAGCAGCTGCACTGTCCTGTCAAACAGAGTCATACAACTGCAATTATTCTTGAAGTCATATTGGGATATGCATTTGTTGCATGGTTATTATATGGGTTTGACATCCACACAAGGTCTGTATTGGTGCTTTTCAGGTGCTACTGAAAACAAACCAGAATGCAATAAACTGTGGACAGTAGAATTAAATCTTCAGGGAGGAGGACAAGAAGGTTCATCATCATTTCTGTTTTTCATTAATTGGCAGCTAGAACAAAGAAAACAAATCGAAGGCTCCAAGGAGCTATAACTACATGAGGGAATGTAGCTGCAGCTGGAAATTCAGGAGGAAGCTTTCTTGTTTTTCCCATCTTTGTAGGGCAGGAGGTTATTGTTGGTTGATTCTATTGGTTTGGTTTTGGTTTTGGAAAAAATTCTAGCAGTTTTGTTTCCCATTCCAAGGCAGAATGAGTGACTTAAACAATATGACTGAATTCCGTTTTGCACTTAACAAAAAAACCCAATCATTGAGGTTATGGTCTTCCTCCAAACAAATTAATTTACTGTTGTTTTATTACACTTCCACTGAAACTGTAAAAGATAAGTAAGTCCTGCATCTTGTGTAGATTTAATTGGCAAATCAAACCAGGCTGTACAGCTTGTCACGTTAAGTTGTATTCTGGATTAACATTCCCTTGCATAATTGGACATTTGTATATTTGACATTTTTAAGGCTGAGTTTTCATAGAAGTCTACACTTTTTTGGCATCTGAGTGGGAGGTGAGGTTTCACAAGGGACCTGGAACATACTCACTGAAATGAACTCACTAAAGCATTGAAATCACAGGTTTTATTTGAGGGTGGTGAGGCAATTTTAACAATAGAGATAACAAAGGAAATACATGTGGTTTTCTACCTCAGAGCCTTATTAATAATAACAAATAGTATATTATTATACTGCTTTGTGCCTGTATAAAAATAGACATGCCTGGTTTTTCAGACACACTGGGCTTGAAACATCAAGGAAACCTTCTCAACACAAATGAAACATAGAAAATTAATCTTAGATATTTAGGAAAAATATCGCATTTTAAAATATTTGCAGAAAGTTTTATCAAGTATTGAAGCTAAAGGACAAGGCATTTGCTAAGAATAGGATTGTGTTTTATGACCAAGCGTGCCATTAATATGGTTCACTCCTCCTTTGCCATAAGGTTCAAAGTACTTAAAGTTTCTAGTAGAAGGTGCCATGAACTGATGATAACAGTAATTTGGAAGAACTGGTCATAGTGACCACTTAGTAGCAATGTAAGCAGACTTAGCAGTCACAAACCATTTATAAAGAGTGCAGTGATTTCAGAACTGTCAGCCTGAGTGGAGTGCAGCTGAGGGAGGAGGTGATGAGCTGTCAGTCAGCTGCTCAGGGTTTGCTATTGGCACATCATTATGTACTGCCAGTCACCTAACCCTCATGTCATTGTTCTGCTTGCTAAATTACTGAGGCAAGAAGGTTTGCAACTAGTGCAAGATGAGGACTTTTAATGCCAAAGGGACGGAGTGTCTCATATGGTAGTATGGGTATTTTTACCTAACAGCAGGCTTTTCATTAAACCCTTATGCAAGCGTTAATCCATTCACTTAAATGCTTTCAAATAGCAAGAAATAAAGGTCATAAATGAATCAAATTTCCATGTGGCTACCAAAGGTGTTTTATTTTCAGCGTTTTGCTCTTCATAGGGCTTGCTAATCCAGATTTTGTAATTTATTTGTCTCCTGTCACTGAGAAATTGTTTATGACTCAAATTTCAGAAGGGCTGTGCAAATCAGCTCCTATTGACTCGAGAAGCTGCATACACCCAGCTCTCCTGAGCCTCCCCCATGCCTAACTCTGGAAAATGAAGGTAATAATTCCTAACTTTCCAGAGGCTGACATAATGAATAAGCTATTAATATTAGATGCAGATATGAGAATGTGTAAAACTGCCTAGATACCAGATTTTGCTAAGGGAAGGAATAAAAAAAATCTTCAATCTCGTATCTCTTTAAATGCACCTTCTTGGTTTAGTAGATAAGGCACTGTACAAAGTACTTCAGAGAGACAGTAGAATAATTGAGGTGGAGAAGTTAAGTACTTTGGTTTTGATATGCTGAAAGAGCTTTGAATAGCAATAGTAATGCTTTTGCTGGTCCCTTTTACTCTCTGTGCACACTGTCAAAAGCTGAAGATCATTGTTTTCCTATGACAGAGAATTGGATAAAGCAGAGCCAAATGCAGCTTCTATACAGTATATTTTTCATAGTCTTTACTGTGTCTCTGGCTTCCAGTCCATGCGGTGCTTGCAGAAGGGTTTCTCAGACTATTTCACATGCAGATGAATAATTTTCCTCTGTTTCTCTAATTCATTGCTCAAATCATTCTCTAAGTGCTGGCCAGAACTACAACTGTCTATAGTGACACCCATCCTCCAAAGATGATCAGATTAAAACTCAAAAGTATGAATTCATTCAGTGATGCAGCATGGTGCTATTAAGCACTTCTTGCATTTTTTACTACTCTTATAATTGTTATTATTATTATTGTTATTATTATTATTATTATCATTATCATTATTTTAGTGGATATTAATTCATCACAGAAAGCTGAATCACTCACCTTGAATGGCACTGGACACTTCTGTGAAGAGCTTGTGTTGTTTCAGTAGGGCTAAATCAAGGAACAAAGATACACCAAGAATCACAGAATTGCAGCAGAGTTTGGGTTGGAAGGGACCTTAAAAACCCTCTTGTTCTAATCCCTTTCCCTGGGCAGGGACACCTTCTACTGGACTGAGTTGCTCAGGGCTATATCCAACCTGGCCTGGCCATGCATCTAAGTTTTTACTGTCCTAAATTCACACTGGGTATAGACTTCTATATGGATTTTTTTTTTCATATAAACAGACCTGTTGAGTTGATGATAAATCCTTGAATATAACAGACTAAAATTTTGGCTCCTGACAGGCAACCCAACTACTTTCTGTAGGGAAGAAGAGACTAGTTACAGAGCTCAGTAACTACATAACTCCTGAATTTCAGTTACTTATTTTGTAAGTCAGCAAACTTACCTCTTGGTGCTGCTGTTTGAAAAAGTTAGTTGATAATATTTGCTTACTCACATAAAGGTGATATATAAGTAAGCCTCAAGTCTGTATGTTTCCTTGGTCTGATTTTGATAAGATGAGTGGTTCTGGCAAGTTTTGTCATGAACAAGAGAATGAGGAGCTCCCAAAGGAGTCCAGTCCCCTGCTCTCTTGGTTGCCTTTGTGGTTTATCCCCTCCTGAGATCCATGGGATACAAGGGCAGACATTGCTGATCTTAGGGACCTGATCACATCACCTAGGAACAGTCCCTGTGACCATGTCTTCTAACATTTTCCTGCTGAAGATCAATCAACTGTTTCCTAAGCTTCACACCATAAACTCTATTACAGCTCAAATGATGGATGACTTCACATTACACAGACAATTAAATATTTTATCCCAAGGCAAATCTTCATGTTATCTTTCTTCTACACTTCAAGGTGTTTTTGTGACCTTTACAGCTCTTGATAGACCCCAGGCCTGTGACTGCAGTTGACATAAGCTGGAAAAAAGCTCAGCTCTGTGTCTCAGTTTGAGTGTGCCGTTCTGAGGACTGCCTCTGGAATATGCCTCCTTCGGCAGTGTATCAGAACTCAAGTCTAGTGATCTTCAGATTAAACAAAAAATTAAAAATCAAATGCTAAATATTAAAAAGGAAGTAGACATGTCTGCTTTTTCTTCAGATGTTTTCCCGCTCAATTCTTGACTGTTATAAAGAAGGCCAGAGCTGATATTAATGTAAATACAAAGGACCTCCTCCTTTTGGATTACTTCTTTTGCATATTTTTTTCAAAGCTTACCTGTTTCAACAGACCAAGATACCACAAACTATTCGAGTTTATCTGCAAAAGATAATGTTAATTGACTTGTTTTTTCAGAAGATTTGTATTTTTTTTCAGTGGCTGAATGTGTTTATTCTCCTGTTTTCCCACAATAGCATGTATATTTTCATATATTGTATTATTAATGCAAGTCAGAATGTCTGTCTTAAAAAGCACTAGAGAGGACATGCTCCTGCTTTCCCTGGGATTGGATTAGTGAATACTATATGTCAATAACTAATGAATGAACAAGTTATTTCATTACTTTTGAGAATTTTTAGTATTGTGTTTGTATTTTTTACTCAGGGTTTGTAATATGTATTGCAAGTAGTCGAAAAGGTTTAAACATCAGAGGGAAAAAAAAAAAAAGAGACTATCCCAGCAAAGTTTATAGTAAATATTTGTAACATAGGCACTTTAGAAGACATACATCAAGAGGAGATAATACCATGTAAGTCTTGGGACTCAAATGAGCTCTAATTCAAACTGTTAAACTGTCAACTGCTTTGCGGCCTGAAGTTTGTATGCATGAAATGTTTTAAGGCTATTGGAAAAGGTCACAGTCCTTAAAAAAGAAAACACAAACCAAACATCAGATTTATCTCCTTCTTAGAAAAGTAAAAGGATGATAAAGGAGGGTTTCTTCTGTCCTTGGAGCTTTGGAACAACTCTAAGGATACAGCACATTTAGAGTAATAAGATCCTGAAGTTTTTTATACAGTCAGATCACCTCTTGTCTTTGACAATGGTCCCTGAAAAGCTACTTCAGCTTCCTCTGAGTCAGTGGAAAACCTTCTAGTGATTTCAAGAGAATTGGATGAGCTTTTAAATGCAGTTATCCAGCTGCACAATTAACAGCCAGAAAAGCACATTCTATAAATTATTTCGCTATTTAGGGATACATTTAGCATGTCCTAGCAATATCAATTAACCAGGAGAGGAATGACTCATCCAAGCCTTCTCCAAATCCATTAAGTCAATATCTGACTCACTTTTTGTGGTATGAAAAATGGTCTGTTCACTAAATTCACTCTTGATTTTTATCAGATCATCCCAACTGTATTAAACTGAATTTCAATCAAGGCAAAAATATTGTGGCCAGAAAGTGCCAAGTTACAGTAGGAAAATAACAGGGGTTTATCTGCCACTCTGATAGGTTTTGCCATTTGGCTGAAGATGCCCTGGCCTTCAGTGGAGTGGGAGATTTAGAAGTCGTTTTTTGCTGTAATATTTTAATATGGATATGAAGAATTAACTACTCCCTTCCTTGTGGAAGCAATCCTTGCAGATCTGAAAGCAGACACAAGTTTTCTTTTTTTTTTTTCTCTTCCTCCTTTTAGCTCAAGAATCCCTTTCAGGCATTATTTTTTAGTAATGTCCTTCCTGTTTTCCTTTTAATAAATTCTAATGGGTGTACTTTTTCTTGGCCTCTGGAGTCCAATAGCCTGCAATGCTTTTACATCCTCTAATTCTACTTCATGCTCTGAGATACTATCAGTGCAAAATAAAGGAGTATTAATAACGATTTACACATCTGATAGCCTGTGCTCTTTGTTATTGTCCCTAGTTTGTCTTTTCCCAAGCAGCCTGAGACTGCTGATGATTAATTGCAATCATAAATCCTTAGCTTCTCTCCTAGAAAGCAGACAGCTGACACCTTATACTCAAGTACCATATTCTTTCAGCCAAACATGATTTTGTTTTTATTACCATTATCTTTCCTTTTATTTTCTTTAAAGACCTCTTCTTCAGTTCGCCAAAATCACCTGGAATTCCAATCCCAGTCCCAAATACATGCAACACCTGTTGTGGTGTGTGCTCTTCCACAGAAGAGCTGGTAACTTGAGATCAAGTTCATACCACTTTGGTATGGAAAGCAGCATCCTCTCAAAATGCCACAGAATGCCCTGCAATTGAGGCCGTGGTTTTATAATATGAAGATGAGGAAATTCATTCTTTGCCTTCAGGCAGAGCAATTTGCAGCCTGTCTGTCTAGCAGCCACAGCATTATACTCAGTCTGGCCATTAGCTGAACTGTAATAACGTGTGGTTCTGTAGGCACTTCATTTCCATCAGAAGCAGAACAGGTATGTGTAGAGCATGATGGATTTTTATGTGTTTTAATATATTTATACAACTGTATTAATACACAGATTGGTCTCCTGCCGTGCATCAGATGCTCCCAGCCCTCTCCAGCTCATTAAAACTCCACAGAAGCCCACAGCAAAGCGTTTTCCTGGGAGCCAGAATGAAGGTGGCACACATCTCAGTCTGGCTACCACTTTATTATTTGGCAAGCAGAGAAATATGAATGTGAGCCATAAATTGGTCTGCTAACATTTCTATGAAAATAATCTCCAACTGCTCTGAAACAGATTCTGTTTGTAAACAGGACTTGCTACTATTTGGATGCAGATTATTTCTACTGAATTCACTCTCCTCCTTTTTATCTGTGCTGTATTTCATCGGCAAAGAACTGTGAGTGCTCAAACCCACAACTTACTTCAGCAATATTAAATGCCAGCCTTCCTGTATGTGATATGTTTTTCCTTATATAATACAAATTTCCTTATGTTAACACAGAAAATTCATTACTGCACCAGATATCTTGGCCTTTGGGTTTATGAGAGTTATGGAGGAATGCATCAAAACAAAATAAGCTAATGAACAAAATGAACTATTTCACTGCCTTTAACATAAATATTCTACATTCACAGAAAAGATATTTAACTCCTGAGCCCTCAATATAAGTCTCATTATAATCATACTAATGTCTTCTTTGTCTTGCCAGGATTAAACATTAATGTTCCCATTCTGAAACAGAAGAATTAAAAGAAAACTTTCAAGCTTAAATTGAAAGAACTCTCAGAATTTGAGGGATTTGTTTTGGTTTTGTTTTAATAATAAAATAGAAATCTAAAATACTCCCATTTGAGAAAATAAAGGGCAAGAGAAATGATCCCTTTTCCCTAATCATCCTTGGTTGCTAAGTAGTGCTTTAAAGATTTTTGGAAAATAATATAGAAGTTTCCTTTTATTTTTTCTTTTTTTCTATTTTTTTAAAATATTGCAATTATTAAAGATAAGGACATAAAAAAATATTGGGACAATGTCTCTAGCAAAGCAAAGATGTTTTAATCCAGATGGAAGAGAAAACTGGTGCTATGCTTAAGGAATGAGTTTCTTGAAAGTAGAATTGGTCTTCTGTGATTAATGTTTGTTCTGCCCCCTTGTGGTTATGGAGTCCAGTAGGGCTTAGCTAGGACAGTCTGGGTTTAAATAATCGTGACTAATTAAAAATAAGCTTTCTGTATATTTCCAGTGATGCGCTTTTCCCAGGATGTGTATAGACCAAGAACTCAAGGAAAAAAAGATAAGACTCCTCAAATATGAGCAATCGACAGATTGATGTTTAATATTTAGAGTAGTTTTCCAAAAGAGTATGTTTCTACATTGTGAAAAGAAGCTCAGAAACTTTAAATATAAAATAATTTATTTTGAAAAGTAATAAAGGATAATTTCAACTTTAAGTACAGCTTTTCATTGTGGTTTTACTGATACAACTCAGTATCAGGGATGCTTTTCTTTTCCACAAGTTAAAAACAACTATTGTTGCAGTTTAATTCACCCAAAGTCAAATTTCATAGCATGATCCAGTTATGTTTGTAAGAGTGCACTTCTATATGCCAAGCTTTCATTTATCTAGGCAAATTCTGGAATTACTTCACTTAATTTTCAGAAGGTCCTTGAGTTAGTCACAGATTAATTCTTAGATAATAGGTCAGATTTTTAAATCAGAGATCATATAGTAAACAAATTCATTGACTCTACTGTAAATAATGATTTATTGCCATTTAAAGAATATGGATTAGTTGTTTTTAAAGACAAGTTTTCTTAGCCTTTTCTGGGTTTTGTGCACAGAGAAGATAAGGTGATATTACTATTTAATTTATCTTCAAATTTTCACTAGAAAATATGTTAGAGTGATTTTCTTTTATTGGGTACTAATTGTTCGATTTCAATTTACAGAACCTATCATTAAACAGTTTTCTTTAAATTATACTGAAGGAAATAAATATTTTTATTAGTCTTCAATGTTTCCCAAAAACTCTGCCCCATTGCCCTAGAATCCATGTTTTGTTTTGATACAGCTTCAAAATAAGTAAGTTTGGGGTTTTTTCTATGATTCTGTGTAAGAGAAATTTCAGTACACACAGAAGGTTAAGCCAAGCCTCTTTCATCCATATCCACACATCCAATGGGAATACAGTATTAAAATATGCATAACTGATTTATTCTTTTTTTAATGAGGCATACATGTCTCGTGTATTTTTTAATCCAGACCAAGTCCTGAGCTGTAGAACTATAAAAGGTACTGTAGCACCAGGACATCATGAAAAGCACTGGATGGACCTCACATCATGGTCTGTAACCTGACTAAGATCAAATACAACACAAAGTCTCTGCAAGCCATAACATTTTCAGCTGGATTGTCAAGACAAATGTGACCTTTAGGATCAATCTCTCTTGTGTTTCCCCTTCAACCTAAGTTATGAACATATTGGCTCAATACTATCAAATACAGTTTCCTGGAGAAAGCAATTTCAAACATATACAAATGTGCTAAAGAAAATACAGTCTGACGAGAGGAGAGCTTCCTGTTGGTGTCATAACTGTAAGAAGAATTACTACCTGATCTAGAAAGTCGTGAGACTGGATAGTCCAAGTCTTGCTCAGAATGAATAAGGAAGTGAGATGGTGAGCTTTTATCACAGAATATTTCCCTGATCTTGTGTATGGAATAGGCCTCCCCAAAGTCCTTACTTCAGAAATGGCTGCACACGGTGACAGCGCCTCTAAAAAGACTGCTTTTCAAAAAGGGCCACTGCAATAAACCATGAAGGCACCTTATGACATTGTGAGGTACCAAGGCTTTGGGGAGACTCAAAAATGTGTCTTTCTATCTTCTTCTATTGATTTTTAATAAGCTGTCTAATGTTAGTGAGCCTTCATAAAGATAGGTAGTGGGCCAGCAGGATAAACACAACTTGAAGAGTCACAAGTTCACTGTTAATAGCTTTTATTAGCCCAAATGCTAACAAGATTTTTTGCATAACATCAAAGGAAGTCTGCTACTAATGGAAATAGCACTCATTTTGGCACCAAAGTACTCCGTGGGAGGTTATAAAGTACATGCAGAAACAGCAGAAAATGTTAGACTGCCCGGATAGAAAGTTAATTGTTTAGGAAATGTGAATCTGGAGGAAATGAGACCTCAACAGTTCTGTATCTGGAGGAAACTCTGATTTCATATTGTAGTAGCACAGAATGTTTAAGGTTGGAAGGGATCACTGGAGGCCACCCAGTCCAACATCCCTGCCCAAGGAGGCTCCCTAGAGCCCAGTGATCAGCACTATCCAGGCACATCCATCATCTGCACCTCACATAACTCATGCCTGTAGAAACAGTGTTCCTAGGAATAACTGCAGATAAAACACATTGTTGGGAACAAAAGGAGACTGGGGATTTGTTGAAATAAGTGGGATCTAGAGAAATTTGTGTGACACAAATGGCATTTATAAAAAGATGATCGGTGTAGCAGGGGTGTACATGTTACAAGATGGTACTTTCTCATCTTTCTTGCCTAAAGTGAGTTGAGGTCATGAGGTTTCATAGCCACTGCAACTATTAGATTTCTGTGAGGGTTATGAATCAACTGCATGCTTTCTTTTCTACCTGCTCATCTGCCACCACAGAGACAATGGTGCTAGGTTTTTACAGAGCATGTAGCTATTTGTACAGTTTTGTATTCATCTAATCTAATGAATTTCTAATGAACCCTTCACTGTAAAATTGGTACTTTCTTGAATATGAAAAGAATAAATCCTTGGAATCCCTGCCTGCTTTTCAGACTAAACAGAGACCATGTGAATTATACATTTGTATTCATGAATATTTAAGCTTATTTGTTCTTGTATTGATTTTGTATGATGCCTTTGGGTGCTCCCTAGCAGGACTCCCTATGTAAACCTGAGTGAGTGACTTACAGGGGGGCAGGGCTGGAGAAATCCATAAATATGTATTTAAATAAGTAAAGGGTCTAGTCAGGGTGTCAACATTTCATTTCCTTGCCATGCTTTCATTCTATTTCAAAATCTGAATGTTAACCAAATACTAGAGATTTCTTTTTCATATTCTTGGACAGTTTGATCTACTCATAAAGATATTTAATGTTCTACACTGCATAAAATGCATGTTCTTCTTACTATTTTAAATCCTATTTTCCCAGGCTATGCAATAGGTTTTTTTGCCTTTTTTTTTCTTATTCATTCACCTCTTATTTTTATTGAGCGTTAATCTTGTAAGAAGTTTTAACAACTCTCTGTACAACAGCAGGTACAATAAAATCTCAATTTTCTTGGCTAGAATGGGGGATTGAGGAGCAGCTTCTTCCACTACAGTACTGAGATAAAGTTATGTAGCTAGCTCTGTGTTATGCTTTCACTTGGAATATTATTTTATATTTATATCTTCGTTGTTACCTAAAATAATCCAATATATCTCTATTGTGAAAAATATTGTTGAAACATACAATATTACACTATAGGTGTGAGACCACAGGATATTCTGGGTCCTGCATATTGTGTGAACACTGGCAGTGAGCTGATTTATGACTATTTTGTTTCCTTTGGTTAACACAGAGCCTCCATTGATGTGATGGGTGAATTCAGCAAATCATTTTAACAGATGGTAAAAGGGAGGTTTGTGCTCTGGTGTCCCTGTATGTGATGAGTGCTCAGCTCTGTCACAGCATCACAACAACAGATGCTATAGAAACAGCTGGCAAGAAAGAATCAGTGAAACAGAGAAACATTGCAATGTTATATAGCACGTTCTTGGTTGGTAGGGGCCACAGGTACCCAGTAAATGTGGCCAGCAGGACCAGGGCAGTGATTGCCCCCCTGTACTGGGCACTGATGTGGCCACACCTTCAATCCTGTGTCCAGTTCTTGGCCCCTCAGTACAAGAAGGACACTGAGGTGCTGGAGCTTGTTCAGAGAAGGGAACAGAGCTGGGGAAGGGTCTGGAGCACAAGTTTGATGAGGAGCAGCTGAGGGAGCTGGGGTGGCTCAGCCTGGAGAAAAGGAGGCTCAGGAGGAACATCACCACTCTACAATTCCTTGACAGAATGTAGTGCCAGGTGGGGAGCCAGTTCTTTGCCCAGACAACCAGTAACAGGACAAGAGGGAACAGACTCCAGTGCACCAGGGGAGGTTCAGGTTGGACATCAGGAAGAATTTCCCTAATGAACAAGCAGTTAGGCATTGGAGCAGACTGTCCAGGGAGGCAGTGAAATCACCATCCTTGGAAGTAATCCAGAAATGACTGGACATGGCACTCGGTGCCCTGCTCTGGTTGACATGGTGGTGCTTGGTCAAAGGTTGGACTTGATGATCTCAGAGGTGTTCTTCAACCTAATTGATTCAGTGATTTCTAGCAGATGTATCTAAGCACACTATGCCAAAGTCTGTGCAGAACAAATTCAGATGAGACTCAAAGGGGATAGCTCCTCCAGCTCCACTGCTTGGTAATGGAAGTGGTGGAAATTGTTTTTAGAAGTTTGAGCTGTCAGTGGTGTCACCAGCAACCATATACACAATCTCTTCTCTGAATTCAACACTCCCTGCAAAGCTGTTCTCTGCTACCTTACTTGTTGCAAAGATAACAGCTTACTTTTTCTTATTGGGATGGAAGATAATAATCTTCATTACTGAAGGAAAATATAGAATATTTGGAAAAACATAGGATTGTTTATTTTTGCATCTTGCCTAAACTAAAATTACTGAAATAATTTTTCAAACACATGTTCAAAAGAAAGACAAAGAGAATCATAGTCATTCTAAACACTGAGGAAATCTGTTCAACTCTTTTTCCTAGAATAATCTGTTGACAAACATCATATGATCTTTTCCACAAGGAATAGAAAATGATTCAGTACAAGTCACATGAGTCTGAACACCAATAACCAAAAAGTGTCTTCATTCTCGAATTTTTTCAGATCTTCCTCATCCTTGAAATCTGTGTTTCTTAACGATAGTTTTGACAAGCAGAATTTGATATTACAGAATTTTTTGTCGAAAACCTGTCACTTTTACTGAATTTCCTGGGCCTAGTGTTGTATTTGTGTCTAACAGTTGTTGATGCAAGAAGTTCAGATTTTCTTAGGTAGCCGTGAGAACCACATCCCTTGTTTAAAATCAATTTTTTTCCTGAGCTGTGTTTGGAATGAGCTATCTTTGGACTTCTGCTTCACATTATGCTGCCTCTAGAAGGTTAATCAAGAGCCACAGCTTGTGACTTACACCCACCACCTCTCCCTAGACTCAGCTATAATCCCTGAACATCCAGTCAACTCCTGAATTGTGATGATTTCCAAGTATGAAACACACAGCAGCTAAAGCATCTGGTAGTTATTTTAATCCTGTATGTAGCTAAGACAAAATTTTTCCTTACCTCTTTAGATGCCCATCATCTCCTCCATTTACTTCATGAAATTTCATTACAGAATTTGTGTCATTCCTTTCTTACTACTTTTCCTTTCTTGTTTTGCTCATGATAGACTGAACACTGCCCTTACTCAGATCATGAATATATTACCATTTACCACAGCAAAACTTTACCTCAGTGTTAAAACTGTAAACAAGAGTGCCCAGAAAAGCTGGGAAGGATGTTTCTTACATACTTTGTGTAGCATTAAATCCAGTGGGCACAGATTGTCATCAGCTGATATTAGGGAATGACTTGGTACACAAAACCTGACTCAGTGCATAACATTTGCAAAGTTAGGGCCTTACATCTGAAAGGCTCATGCAGGTGTACGATTGGGAAACTCTACTCATTAATTTCCTGAGAGGTTGAAATATATTCACCTTTTACAGTGTATTTTAAACTCCATTAAAAATCAAGTGTTGTGAGCAATAGCCGAGGAAGTACTCCTGCTTTGGCAGGGAGACTAGGAAAATAATCTAATAGGCTTTCTTCCTCAGTAATTTCTGTGATCCTGTTAACTGTGATAATGTGGCTAATTATATCATTTTAAATTAATTAAACCTGTAAACATTCAATTTTCAAAGTATTTGAATTTGAATCTGACAAATTAAACAGTCTACTGATAATAGAAAATGAACTGACTACTTTAGTAAAATCTACTTTTACATGTTTTGTTCAACCTTTTTATCAGCATTTCTTGAAATGAGATGAAAATTAACATGAAAATTTCAGGTTTTGAAAAGAAAAAGACTTTTTTTTCTGTTTATGAAGTTTGGGAAGGTTTTGCTTGTAGGAGGTAATGATGCCTTAAAAAAAAAGGTTAGGTTTTTAGGTTAGATGTCTCTACAGTACCTCAAAATCTAAGACAGTATGTCATACAAAATTGAGCAGATCATTTCCCTAAAAATCACAAATAGAAAAAAAAGTTCTTTTCTAGAGAGAGAATTGTAAGTGGAGTCTATCTGAGATGGATTGAGATAGACATTATTACCCAGAAAATTCCTATCTTTAGCCCCTTAGAAAGAAATATCTGCTCATATCTTCCTACAGCCTTCTCAGTGTTGAAAGAGACAGAGAATAAATGGGGTACTTTAAGAAGCCCATACCATTTTCTGTACCATTTATGCTACCTTCAAGACACTTCTAATTTAGGTTAAAATATGATGAGAGTTGAAATCCAGGTGGTTTGTAGGAAAGTCTGTTTTCTGGATGTGACCCTCTTCTGGGTATTAGTTTATAACTTATATTTTAGTTTGCTTGCTTTATTGTTCATCTTGTCTTGATACTTATATTGATTAAAGGTGATTTTATCTTTTAAAACTATAAAAATGGGTAAGTTTTGTATAAATATGTTAACTATTTCTTAACCTTTCCAATTTAATCTGTAAGATTTATCTTCAAGAGGTAATTTATTCTTTTATTTCACAATATAATTTTAAGGAAATTTATATCCACTCAGTGTAGAGTAACACGCTTCTTGATATCGAATATCATACATCTGATTATTTCAAAACTTCAAAGGCTTCATAATGACTGTCAGTATTGAACATTTTAAATACAGATGTTCAGAGAAGGGTCAGCCAGAGCAGGTTGCCCAGGATCTTGTCCAGTCAGGCTGTGAATACCTAAGGATGGAGAGTCAAGAATTATTCTGGGAAAGCAGCTGCTCCCATCAGACCATTTCTCCAGCCTGTCAAAATCCCTCTGAATTATAGCACAGGCTTTTGTTGTATCAACCACTCTTTCCCGTTTTATATGATCTGAAAACCTGCTGAATACAGACTCTCTCCCATCATCCTGGTTCACGAAGGAGTTAAACAGGACTGAGCCCTGTGTTGAGCACTTGGGTACGTTACGAGGGACCACCTTCCAGCCTCTCTTTGTGCTGCGTATCGCAGGCAATTTTCAATCCACCTTGCTGTCCACTTCTCCCGCCCATGCTTCATCAACTTGCCTGTGAGGGTATTATGGAAGACAATATCAAAAGCCTTACCAAGGTGAAGATAAATAACATTCACTTCTCCCCCCTCATCAAACTAGTCATCTCATTATAGAAACCTATCAGGTTTTTCATGCTTGATTTTCCCTTCATAAATCCAATCTGACTACTCCCAGTAACCTTCTTGTCCTTTTGTGTATTTACAAATGGTTACCAGGATTATTTGCTACATCCCCTTCCTGAGAACTGAGGTGAGGTTGATTTGCCTGCAGTTCCCTAGCCCTGCCCTTGAAGATGGAGGTGGTATTTTCTTTCTTCCAGTCTTCATCAACTTCTCTGGATTTCCATAGTCTTCCACAGATAACTGGGAGTGGCCTCAGTGTCCTTGCCCTCAGCACTTGTGAGTGCATCCCAATAGGTCTGAGATGCTCGGGTACGTTCAGTCAGTTTAAATGGTCCCTAATTTCATCCTCCTCCACAGATAGTAAGCACTCCTTGCTCCAGACTTTCCATGAGTCTCAGGGCCTGGGATTCATGAAGAAATTATTGAGTGGCACAGTCTTCTCCATGTCCTTTGTCACCAGGAGACTGCCCCATTCAGCTGAGTTCTTTTCTTGCCGTTGTGCCTATGGATTCAGGGGAGACAGATAACAACACAGTAGCCGAGGGCTAATTTGAGCCATGCACACACCTGACCCCAGTTCTGGTGAAGGTCTGACTCAAGTCATGTTTGGGGGACACTGACAGCTGTAGTCAGGGTGCAGGTATGGCCATGAGCCCATCTCCTCACTCCATAAACCATGGAGAGCCCAGGGCACACTGAGCTATCCTGCATGGGATACATGGCAGGGTCTACCCTGGAGTAGGGACACCTTTAAAGATTGCTGCTCAAGGTTTAGGGGCTGCTTATCAAATCAGACACTCAGCAAGTGATTTGGGAATGAGGACACTGAAACTTTAAAATCTTAGCTTAGTGATATAAGGGCTTGATTGTGCACATATAGTCCTTTAGACATAAGTCATTGACCAAGTTCAGGAGTTAATCCAGATCCAGCTGCAACTGAACTCCCCTCTGAGGAGATTGGAAGGCAAGGAGGTCCTTTCTGACCCTTGTGGCTCGAAAGGAGGGTGTCCCTGGCAGTTTTGTCTGACCCTGTCCGCTCTGCAGCAAATAATCAAGTGTACCTTGTCATCAGAACTTTTTAAAGTCCTGTCACGTTTATCATCCACTTGGTTCAATTTCTGTTTTATACCAATAAAAATATTGCTGCTTCTCTCTTACCAGTTAAGGCCATCACTGCATCCGAGACACTCTCACAGCCCCAAGCCTGCAGGATGCATCCTCTCAGAGCTGGGTTGAGACCTGTCCCCAAACACGTTGGGCTGCAACTGGCTCCCTCTGTTAGGAACACAAAGGATTTTAGAGAACTTGTTTAACGTATGATTTGCTTGGATGTGGTGTAAAAAGCTACTTCAGGTGCTAGCTCTCACACAAAACCAAAAACCAACCAGTAATTTACTTTTTATACTATTCAGGCTACTTTGGATTCTAAGTCTTAGCAATACTTTTATAAGGTTTCAGCTATGTGGCTTCACAACTCCTTGCCATTTTCATTGTAGTTCTCCACTAACATGTTTTATTAGAAATATTTCAAAAGCAGCAGCAGAAAGAGGTCAGGATCTATTATTTTTTCTATAATGAAGTTATGACAGAAAGGGATTCTGAGGGTCTCTTATTAAAGCAGAAAATAAAACAAAAACTAAAGTAAAACAAAACCAGGACTAACTCCCAGGTATGCCACAGAACTGGATATATACCCAATTTACATGTGTTTCTGGAAGAAAATTATTCCTTTATTGAACAGTTTGAACTTGCCAACGTTATGTCTGATCCCAAAAACAGATAGAGTAGAAAGACAAAATAAAAAATAGAGTGTCTGCTTGCTATTTCCCTCTCATATGATTGTGGTTGAACCTTGTGACATGCTGCAGCACACTTTTACACCCAAACAATATTTGCAAAATGCAAACGATCTAATTAGGGATATCTCTACAAAACCACTTCATTGAAGATAAGGGGAAAATACTTTCAAATTAATAGATTCCCAAGCTCTTAATTTTTATTTTCCACCTATAATACTAAATATAACTTTGTCATAATCACCTGTTACCACAGATCAAGGGAAGGCTTACTTTCTACCAGGAAGATGCAATTATTGTCGACTTACTGTCTTGAATTAGCAAAATGTCCACAGTGTGGACCAAAATGCAATCTTTGTTATAAAAATTACATTATTTGCTCAATAATTTTCCATGAGATAACTTTTCTTGTTCTGAAAGGAATTGTCTTTATACAATAATTTCTTTTACTATTTACACACTGATTTAATCTTTTGATCATGCATGAAATTACTTTGCTCTCACTGCTAAAAAGAGTATGATACTCAAACCACTGTAAACCTCCAAGATTATGACTTTTTTTTTTAGTTTGGATTTAAGATTTTATTTTTATATTTATTTTTCCATGTTTATTGGCGAATTATATTTTGAAAGCATTTTCTGACTAGTTCTGGGATTTGAAAAAGTGCATTTTAATTGCATTTAAGTTGTTTAACTACTCAGGCTATTTTAAGTATAGCTGCTTTGTAAGCTTTTTGAATTCCTGTCTTCCGCTACTATTCATTTTGCTTCCTTTTAATATTTTGTGACTAAATAGAACATCCTTCAAGCACAGTGAAAACAGCAGGACCCTATACTGGTGTTTGCAGTACCACATGTGACACATATATCCATTTTTCCTTGTTTCCTCTCACGCTCTTTTTCTTTACTCCTCAAGCTAGCCCTTTATCCTCCTGAACTGCATAAATCTCCTGCAATACGAGATGGCCTTGATAAAAGTCATCTTTGGGTGGTCAAGCAATAAGAGAGATTTTATAATTTTTCTTTGAAGGCTGCACATTCTGTCCAAAATTTCTCTGACAAATCCTATTTATCACTTGCTCGTATAAAACTGTTTGACACCAAGGTATTTCATTAAACCATTCTGATAAGCCTTAAACAATGTTGTTTATTCTTCTGCATTTTTTTTCTTTGCTCAGCATTACCTTGCTTTCTTTATATAATTCTAGATTTGGATGTGTGTTATTTGAGGCTCTTTTAGGGATTACTTCATATTAGGAAGGCTCACACCGTGTGCATTGGATTTCTGCGGTTCTATACTAGGTCCTGCTGATTTTAGTGTCTTTTGTAGATATGTTTCCTTTTATCAAGTCGTTCTGTTCTTTTCCTCATGTAATGGCACTTTCCTTCAGGCTTTTGCTCTTGTTCTGATTTGGTGTAAGTATTTCTTTGGTGTTAGTTCTCTCTTCAGCCTTTTTTCCTCCTTGGAGAATGCCCAAGGAACAGTCCATGTAAATAGCCTGTGGTGACAGTCACCACTGCCAATAAATTTTCCCTAATGTCTCTTAAAGGGTTATCCACTATAGGAGACTCCCTTCCTCCTTAATATTTTTGCAGCAATAATACTTCATTCTTGGCTTCACATTTCCCTAAAATTATTTTTTCATTCCTTTGGCCTCATTCTACAAACTCTCTATCCTCTTCTGTGCTTGAAGCATTTTGTGTTTTATGTTTCACACTTTATTCTTTTCATATTAAATTGACACTCTTGCACTTCAGTATTACTTTTATGTGAGGACCTCTATGCTTTATAATAACTAATGTGTTATGTTCTGTTATGGAAATTGCACATGCCAACCACTGGAACAGGATTTGTCTCCACAATTCTGCATAAGTAAAAAGACAGATTCCTTTATGAAAATACTTTTTATTAATTGCACTACAGCTTGAGCCAGGTGCTTCCAAACAGGGAGCCCATACAAAAAAATCCCTGGGCAATTATATTCTCACAGTCCCAAATGCAAAATTTTGGACCAATAGTAATAGCAAGGTCCAATTGTTTCTCATCCAGTTGATTTGTTTCCCATTTGGTTACTAAGCAGTTGCTAAGTAGTTGTCTCCTTATACAATATCACATCCCCTCAGGTCAGCTTCTCTAGTTAGTTATTCAGCATGTTGGAACACTGTTGTTACAGTTCATATGCTACAATCTACAAGCTTTGCCTACTCTAGCTATTGATGTTTAACCTGCTGGCTTTTTCTACTCTGGCTATTATTAATTTTTGGGCTGCTAGCTCTAAGATTCAATTAACTTTTTCTACAACAGCTAAGTAATGCCTGTAATTTCTATATTAGTTAGAGGAAACTGAGGCACTGGAGCAAGCCAACTCTCTTCTTAGAGATAAATACAAAGTCTCAGTTAAGCTGTAAGAAATGTAATTTTGTTCCCTGGGGTTTTTTTAGAGGGGTTGTTTTCTTGGGTTTTTTTTACTGGTCTGCTTATCACAACACACTTCTACAAATAAGGTTTGAATGTAATTATTATTTCCTCTTCATTCACTGATAGTAGTCCCCATGACTAAGATATGTTTTGCCATTTAACCTTGTAAACCTGTCAGAAAAGAAGGAGAACACATACATAAAAGCTCTTTCAAGCTCTTTATATTATGACCTTCATTATATTCAGTATAATAGCACATATAGTACAAGATACTCTTCTGGCTTGTAGTGTTTATATATTTTTTCATAAATTAAAAACCCCAAATCTAGAAATAATAATTGATATAGTATTCCCTTCTGTGCATGTTTGTTACATTGGAATTTTTAATTTTATGATGACAATTACATTTCAAGGCTGTATCATGGGCATATGTAGCACTGTCAGATTGACGTTCTGATAGTTACCCCTCAAAATTCTTGTTTTGATGATATCTCTTGTTGCTCAGCTGGCAACAGAAGAAACACGTGGGTCTCAGAGTAGCAGTGGATTTTTTAGGCAGGACCGACCAAAAGCTCTGTCCTTCTTTATTTGCCTATTTTTATAGGTTTCTAAAGACAGTCAAAAATTAGTGAAAGGGGTCAACACCCCTAAAGGTTTACAGGACAAAGACATGGTCAATTATCTTTCTCCACCCCAGGAAAAAGAATAAAAAACAATTCCACAAGTACAAAACAATTCCGGTCAGTTAAAAAAAACAAGAACCATGTTTACAAAACAAGCATGAAAAACTACAGCTACAATGTTACAACTCATAGGGCCCTGTAAAACCAGGGCAACAATCTCTAGCATAAAATTTCTGAATGGAGACCACCTTACTGAAACATCAATTAAATTGACAACTTTACACCAATATGTATGTTTTAGCCTTGCAATAATACATCAGTCTTTTGGTTTCAAATTTTTTAACTGCTATGTTCAGTGTGCGTAAAGCGATTTCGTGCTTCTTATGCTACATGTTTGTGCTTCTTTTGAAGGGGATAGAGATTTTTTTTTTTTTTCAAAGTAGCTTTTGTGATTTAGATTGTGCTCAAAACTGTTTGCACAGAGTTGTTTAGCTACTGTTGAGCAGTGTCTGCACAGTGTCAAGGCTGGGGGCACACACTAGAAGTTGAGAGGGGACATACCCAGTATAGCTGACCCCCGTGACCAGTGGGATATCCCAGACCATATGGTGTTCCACTCAGTGTATAAAGTTGGGGAAAGATGGAGAAAGAGGGGGATATTTGGAGAGATGGCATTTGTCTTCCCAAGTCACCATTAGATATGATGGGAGCATGCTCTCCTAGGGATGACTGAACAGCTGCCTGCCCTTGGGAAGTGGGGAATAAATTCCTTGTTTTGCTGTGCTTGTAAGCATGGCTTTTCCTTTCCCTATGAAACCACCTTTTTCTCAACCCATGAGTTTTCTCACTTTTTGCTCTATAGATTCTGCCCCCTCATCCCACCAGGAGGAAAGAGCACAGGTGACTGTGTGGGGTGTAGTTGCTGGCTGGGGTTGAAGACAGTCCTTTTCTGGAACACAACACGGAGCTCAAAGATTTCAAGATAACAGCAGATTTGATTGAAATGTGCCGGATTAAATGCAGAGCTGTCATTGTTGCTTAGCTTTTAATTGACACACTCCAGTGCCTGCCATGGGGCTTGCTCACCTTGCCATATATTCCAGTCTAGTGCTCATTACTGGCTCTGCTCTTATATTGCTGCTTGCTGTAGTGCTCTGTTGCTTCTCATCTCACTCTAGGAACATTTTGGTAGCAGCAGTGGCCATGCATCTGGCTGGCACATGGCCAGGGCATCATCACTGCTTCTGTGCTGCTGCACTGGGCAGGCTGGAACTCCAGTGTGAGCTCGAATCAAGAGCACGGTGAGCTGTGGATGAGCAGGACACCCTGAAACATTGGGGGCAGCCAATAAGAACACAATAAAGCAGGTGTATCTCCAAGTGCCTGTGCCAGGTAGAGCTCTGCAGAGCAGCTGTAGCTCTGGAGAGACTGTGGCTCACAGATAAGGCTCCACTTGGAGCGAGTACACCCCTAAGAGACCGCAGCCCCCAGATAAGTCCAAGCTGAGGTGGTGGAAAAGGGAGGAGTTCATTCCAAAGCTGAACCCTATGGTCTGGTCCAAAGGAGACAAGAGTGGAGATGGCAATGGAAATGCCTTTAAACTGTTGCAATCCAGGTTTTGAGTTGCATGTTATGGAAATTACACCTGTGCAGGAGCCCCTTGTTGCTATCCAGACTGGGAACAAGGGGAGGAGTGCATTGCAATGTTAAACACTATAACCCAGCTCAAAAGAACCAGAGGTGGAGATTGAAATGGAGATACCTTTAAATTGATGTGAACCATTATTTGAGGTGCTTGTTATGGGAATTATTATAGCAGAGACCACCTGAACAAGTGGAGAACAAGTCTTACGAGAAGCAGCACAAGTGTGGCAGTGACCTGACCTGACCTGACTTTTGTGCCCAAAAATGTCTTATAGCAAATTTCCCTTTAGGTATCTACAGCAAATTTGAAACAACACTCTGCTCTTTTCATAGTCACTTATTAACCAATGGAGATTTTACCCAATATGCACCATTTTTTCCCCAAGATCCTTCAGATCTCTGCATGCATTCACAAATGCCAGTTCTACCCAATTATGAAACATGATTCTATTTCCTGCTGATTCAGTGATGTCTTTGGAGAGCCATACCTCCCTGCTGTAATGGAGTCAATGCTTGTTTCCACATCAGAAACAGTTCAAGGAGCAAAGATGAGGTACTGCATTTACAAACCTTAACTGGTCTTCTCAGTAATATAGTTTATTTTTCTTTATTTGCCTGAGAAAAATGTCCTTCATTTTTTTTCAATAAATACTGGTCTCTCAAAATTGTTTATATTAAAATGTGTCCTTTAGAGAAGCAAGTGTGAAGGAAAGACAAAAAAAATCGAATTATGTTAATGCTTGTGTGAGTTCTCATGGCCAAAGCCTCACTGTGGCACATCATAACATAAAAGACCAAAGTAACAACCCCTGATACACAATGTTTATGATTAGTAAATATCATAGAGGCTTGAATTTGTCATCCCTATGGATTAAGAGTCTAATCAAAACCCACATAAGTATAACTCTACTTCAGGATGAATCAGAGCAGCAAAATGTAACTCAGCTCTTTCATTTCCAGACAAAGACCTTCTGAAAAGATGACAAGGAAAGGAGAAGCAAATGCTCATGTGAAGAGATATCTAATTTTAGTGGTGTATCTGACTGAATAGTCATTTCTAACTACTAATTAAATAGCTGGATTCAGCTGAAGTAATAGGAACTTGGGCCCTCAATGCAGGATTATGGTATCCCCAGCTGTAGATGCATACGGACGATGTGAATTGCACACAGAAAATACATTTTATTGGTGTATACTCATATAGTGCAGGCTCAAACATGTGCAAATACATTAAAAATTGAATGTGAAATCTGCAAAAAGAAGGGGTGAAACAGAAGTTGCAAGGCTTAGTGCTCATATTTCTCAAATTGTAACAAAGAGTATCTGCTATAAAACCAAAGAAAAAAACAAGATCCTATGAAACAGAAAAAGAAATATGAACAATAAAATATAAAAGAACTTAATAATCTTTAATCATGTCCATTCTGAAAGAGTCAATACATAAAGGTGCTGGAGTCTTCCCCTTGTTCACCAAACCTATTAACAGCTTTCTTAAGGACAACATAGCAAAACAAAACCCAGGCAAGGAAGGTAATCCACAGCTAAGTTTTAGTGTGAGTATAGAATTTATGCACTAAGCAGAGATCTGATTGCGACCTTTGCTGCAGAAAATAGTCTAAATTCTCTTATTGTGCCTGAGTTTGCTACTTGAGCAAAAATCTCATGCCATTGAATTCTCTGCCAGACCATGGCAGGCATTCCCCACTGCCATTGATCTTGATGAAGTTTTCCCATTCTTGAATTAGGAATGGGTTTTTTGCACTGTCTCTTTGAGGATGGATCTTCATATCTGGTAGATTCAAAGGTACAGATACATCATTACCATTTTCTTCCAGTTGTTTGCACCAGTGTCTCTCCTGTTATGACTATGTTTTTAGATTTAAAAAAAAAAAAAAAAAAAAAAGAAAAAATAAAAGAGGGCTTAATCCTCCAACTTCTCTATGTGCATCTTTGATCAAAACTCACTGTTCCTGAAAACTCCTTTTCCTTTTAGTGAGGGTACACCAGTCTTAGTAAATATGCCTAAAATGCTTGATTTGTGTTCTTCTTTTTGAGAATTAGGAGAGTATGAAGGAAATTCTTCTATTACAATATGTATTCAAAATGAATCATTTTGTCCTGTGACAGACACAAAAGAGTATCTAAATGCCTTTTCTTTTCTTTCCCTCACTACTCCTTCCATTTTTTCTGACACCAACTTCAATTCAGATTTTTTACTTCCAAAAAGAAATTTAAAAACCCTGTGATTCTTGTGGAGTGCAGTTGCTCTTTCAGCCAGTGAACACTTTACTGCTTTTAATATTTTCAAGCCTTTGGCAATCACCTGCTTTGCTTGTGTGTTAAAGCCTAAGATAATTGTTGGTAACAAACACTCAGCACGTAGTTCAGGGAATTCAACAGATCATTCCTACAACTGATAATTGAACTGTCCTTAAAACAGGGTGCAAAAATAATGTGTGATGGAAAACAACACTGGAGTGATTGACCAGGGAACCTTCCTGGAAACGACCCCAGCAGTCACAGGTATGGTTTTCTTATTCAGGAATTTAATACCAAACATCTTGCAGCATTTTCTTTTTCTCCTTCTCACCCCCACTTATCTGGGATTTGATTCAATTTCTTGCTTTATGTTTCATTACTCTCCTGGATGAGAGGAATATAGCAGAGCAGTAGAGTTACTCACATATGTGCTGGTATGGGTAGTTAACTTCAATTACAGGGCATGCAGTTCCTGATGAGCAGGACAGGCACAAACAGAGGAATTTGATTTTAATGGGCTATTTTATGTTTTCTTCTTGTTTTCTCCCTTCAGAGAATAAAACTATCATTGCAAATTTAACCACATCCCTAGGCTGGAAGATGAACTAAAAAAGAACTACTTTTATTGGAGTACTCCTCAGCAGAAAGGTCGTAAGGGACAAATTACAGCACACGACAGGCAAACAGAAGTCTCCTAAAACTGCTCATTGCATAAATCTGTCTTTCTTTTAAATCAAACCTTCTTTTTTAAAATTTATATTAATTAATATTCTGTGAACTC
The DNA here is from genome assembly GCA_013400955.1 of Drymodes brunneopygia. NCBI lineage: Eukaryota > Metazoa > Chordata > Aves > Passeriformes > Petroicidae > Drymodes > Drymodes brunneopygia. Next base: position 403,945 of record VZTZ01040287.1, read on the forward strand.
AGATAAGCACCTATTTGCACAAATCTCAGTAAGTTAATGGGCCATTTGACAAGTCAGACACAAGCATTTAGGGTTGGTTCCAGCTTTTCCATAGTCCAATATGAATTTTTTTGGCCAATGTATGTATATTATAATTCTTTTACAGGTGTAAGGCTTCTAATGGATATTGTTAATTGAAATGAACTGTTATTATTTCAATTTTAGGTCTTTTACAGTGAAACATCATTCTTAAGTCAATGTTTTGAGCAATGTTAATCACAAGTAAAATGCTTGCTAATAGTTTTGCTTTCCACTTCTTTAACTTGTCAGTTACTGAAAATGTTTTTCTCCTTCCAAGAATTAAAAAATAGCCTCAGACTTAGTTGCAATTTGAATAAAAATCAGACTGATTGTATAGCTGAAAAACATAATTTGCTGTGATAATAGATCTATATATCATTAAAGAATTCATTCATTAAGGTACCAAAAACTGATCATTAAAAAAAGTGTCTATACTTTTATGAGGCACAAATAAAATAGTAGTTTTAGAATGGCAGCAAGAATGAGAAACTTGCAGATGACAACAGAAATGAAGTTTAAGACTTAAAAATTTTGGAAAAGAATAAATAGAAACAGACTGATATTAATACACATCAAATACGTCAAATTTGATCCAGTTGAAGCTACTGTCAAGATATCTTTTGATCTCAAGAATTCCTCTCTGTGGATATGAATGTGGATGTTAATGCAATGATGTCCTGTGAATTTCTTTTTTTCTTTGTTTTTCATCAGAAATAGTATCCAGTGTCCTTCTTGCACAGTACATGAAAGCAGAAAGAGACTAGAAAAGATTATTTCACCTTATGATATTTGAAGCTGAGGAGACTGCTGCGTTCTAGCACTCAACGGGACAGGAGGACGAAATTTCTTTTCAGACCAGAACTCTGAAGTGCTTGGTCATTCTGGTTTTTACACTATTGCTCCCCCAGGTAACCTCTAAGTAATCATAACTTAATCATTAGGTAATCACTAGGTGACATAGTGCTCTTTGGTTTAGATAGGATTATTTTGTCATTAAACATAGCTTTAATTTTTCATAGACCAGTTTACAGCTGCAGATACTTTTGGCCAATAGAAATCATATTGTCCTGGTTTTGTGTAATACACACATTTTGAAGGAAGGCTGTATAAATGACACTATGATACCATTTGTATGTCGTAGAATAATGAATGAATAATGATAATTCTTTCTCGCACAATTTTCTAAAACTAGTCGGCATAAAGTTTTGCTAAAGGTGGAAATTTAAGATTTTTAAAATTAATTAATCTGTTCATAATTAATTTGTTCGTAAACAAAATTATCTGCAATTACCTGCTATTTTTTAAAAAAAATATTAGACATAGACTACTGCTGGTTTGGAGGTTTCTTTCAGCTATCCATTGAATAGGGCACTGATTCACAAATAGAAGAACAAAAAGGACACATTTTCTGTTGTGCTGTAACAATTCTGATGTTCCTACATCAAACAGTATTTTAGGTGTTTCTAAACTCTCTAATTTTAAAAATAATTAGGAATAAAACAACAAAACCTTCCAAATGCTTCCACCTAATGCAGGGCACAGAAGTTGTTACTTATTCTCTGAACAAAATTCAGAGAATTTTTCTTGTATTTGCTACTCAGGAATATGGCAGGCCCTCTGTAGCCTTCATAAAGCTCTGAGTAATTTAATTTTACTTTGAATTATCCCTTTTTAAGCAGAAAAGGGAAGACAACATGACCTCCAGAAGTTCTTTGCAACCTACCTGGCTTGCGACTTCCACGATCTGCATTTCAAGCAAATCACAATGCTGTTGTCCAAGCTAGAAACAATCAAAAAACCACTAAGGGGAATTATCTGATGAACAAGATCTAGACTTTGGAACTCTGTATTCCAGGACTAAAACTCATATAACAGTCAACAACAATTAGAATCAAATGCAAAACTCATTTCCTGGGTTAGATGTTCAAGGATAAGATGTTCATACTTCCTAAATATGAACGTGCACATCCATCTGTTAGTCTTCAAGGACAGGTGAATCTCCTCTCCTGGCAGAGGCTTTTCAAACACTAAGACAGTGAGTATTCATACTCAGTCATTGAAGAGTCATTGGCCTCTCAGGGTATAACTGGTAGGGTACACAGGGAAGTGAAATACTTGCTTTAATTGAATTGAAGTCCCTTAAGTGAAAATATCGCAGCTGCTCTGAACATATATAAAACCTTGGTTTGTTAAAGACCTTGACTCTTTATTTACTTTCATATCTTTATGAAAATACTCTCTTTTCTAGATTAGTAGGTTTTCTCTTTTCAAATGCTGATATTCTGTCATTCTGGTATTTAAGGTGGTATAGCTATAAAACTATAGATGTACAACTTCACACTTCAACTGATTACATAAATTATTTTCAACACTAAAGTAAAAAGACAAAAAAAGGAGAGTATCTGCTTGGATTTCTTTCTCTTTGTCTTAAAAAGGCTCCTAATGATTGAGGAGGCCTCACAGAATGACTGCTCTGTTAACTCTCAGGGAAAGGGTTATCAAGGAAAAGGCATCCTCTTAGCTGTGCAAATTTTATTCACTGAGAATAGGAAATATGTTAGAAATCACATTGAACAACCACAGGAGGTTTTATTTGAGCCCAGAAAGAAAAATCCAGATCTGTATTTTCAAATCCCATTTAGACAACAATCAAAACACTGATCCAAAATAATTCCATCAAGTAGTGACAAAACAAGGAGAAATAGCTTCAAAATTAGAGTAGGCTTACACTAGATATTCAAAAAGAAAAAATTACAATAAGGGTGGTGAGACACTGGAACAGGTTTTCGAGAGAAGTTGTGGATGCCCCATCTTTGGCAGTATCCAAGCACAGCTTGCATGGGGCTCTGAGCAACCTGGTCTAGTGAGTGATGTTCTTGTCCATAGCAGGGGTGTGGGAATGAGATGATCTTTAATGTCCCTTCCAACCCCAGCCAGTCTGTGATCTATGATTCTAGGATGCCCAAGCAGAAATGCTGAAAGGAATGGCAATAAAATATTCAGAAAGGGTTCGGTGTCACTGTACCATATATTACTGACAGGTTTGTCATTTTATATTTTGTCATATAAATACATGTCATGTGAGAATAGAAAGTTTGGCTTCAAGTGATATGTAATATTAACAAGATTTTGGCAAAAGAAGTTGAAATATTCATTGAAACACCTTGAAAAATGTTAACATTGTGGCCAATTAAGTTTTCTATAACTCTTTTTGTGCTGTACTAAAGGTCTACCCCAGCATGTGAACTGGAGCTGTACTGTGCATCACCATCACATCTTGGACATGTCAGTTCCACCAGCTGCCTGTCTGCTCTTGTAGTGGAGAGGAAGTGCAAACTTCTTGCAGCCTCAGGCCATCAGAAAGTTTTTTTAAAAGAGCATGCTCCAGTTCAGTAGCAACGTTAGCACAGTGAATGATAACTGGAGGCAGAAAAATATTTTGAGTACCCAGCTGATGTGAAAGTCTGACCAAAGTATTATCTTGCAGAAGTATAAAAATAAAGAGCAAACATAGTCTGCAATCATACACAGAAAGTAAATTATATTTTTATGAGTGTCTAAGAATGTTAAGGCAACAGAATTATAATAGAGACTATTAAAGGAAAATACTAAGAGAACAATAGTCTAATTCTAGTTAAAAAAAAAAAAAAGGAAGAATAACATATAAAATAAAAGAAAATAGAATAAGATATGGATAGCAAGGGTCGTCTAACCAGAGCGTGTCTTTTAGCTCTTAGCAAAGAGCTTTCACCCTGAAAGGAGTTTTTTGTGCAGTAACATATACAACACAGATAAGGCTGATGACTCTACCCCTAAAAGTCAGCTGAACCACTACTTTGGTTAGAAACATCTCACAAGAGTAAACAAAATTTATTGGATAGAAATTCTGATATCTTGTAATTTTCTACAAGGCTCTCACAAACTTATTTTATTATTGGAGCTGCAGACAGCCTGAGTTGAGGGTGACTCCTTTTAAATGACATCTGTAATACATAGCATGATTTGCCTAAATCAAAGAGTCATTTGTTCTTCTTTACCAGCCCTTTTATTTTTCTAAATAATTGCAAGTTTTCCTGGAGTTTATTAATAATTACTATTATTATATAAATTCACCATGCATAAAAAATGCAATTCCAGAGTTCATACTGATCATTTTTTATGACCGTTTGAAATTTCACAACCAGGATGCTATTAGGAAGAAAAAAGGGAAGAAATACTTTCATGTTTCCCTTGCTTAAATGTTTTCAAGTAGAAATTTAGTTGGCAGTTAACGTAAATGAAAAACCTCTTAAAACCCTCTGTGGCTGCTATCTCTGGCATCACGGAAGTCACTCAATAGCAGGAAAAGTTCTTGAGGCAACCAGCATGCTGAGAGAAAGGAAAATACTATAGAAAGAGTTAAAGAATTCTTTTTGTCACTTGCCCTGTTACTGGGCAGTGCTGAGAAGGTTCTGGCTTCATCTTCTTTCCTGTCCTCCACCACATATTTTTTACCCAGAGATAAAATCCCACTGAACATTCTCTTTCCAGGCTGAATTCTCTCAGTTTTCTCAGCTTCCCCTTGTATATCAGATGCTCCAAGGCCTTAATTACCCTTGTGGCTGTGTTCTGGACTCACTCCAGCACTCCTCTCTTTCTTTAGTACTGGGGAACCCAGTGCTCCAAATGTGTCTCATTTACCATCTTTTCAACCAACATAGATACTCCCAAGTCAAAAAATAATTTTTTCTTCAGTAAGTACCCTGAATCCAAAGTGGACAATGTCACAGAGATTCTACTCTGTGTTCCCAAACCTCCTCAGTGCATCTTGATCCCCTATAATTCTATGAGCAGAGGGAGCAACCCAGTCCTAAATCAGTTTTGGTTGTGTTCTGCTGGGCTCCTAAATGTCAGAAACAAACAGCAAATCCTCAATTAAAAAAAATCAAAAAAACCCCCAAAAAACCTATTTTTATTAATTTCTTATATAATATTATCCTCGCTAATGCTCTTTCTGAAAAATATTGATCCTACCCAATCCTCCACCCTTTCTTTTTCCTATGAAGTACAAGTCAGCTCAGCACTACATTCAGTACAGATTTCTCTTGCTTGTCAAAAATATAACTGATGATTTCGTCAGTGTTATTGGCACAATTGTTGCAAAAAAAGGATGTCTTAGCTTGTTTTCCCTGATAATCTTGCTTCTTCTGCAGGAATGTAAATATTCTGCAGCATTGTGTTTTGTCCAGGGCAAATGTGACATTTTTAAATGCTCCTTTTTGTTTTCAAAGAATGTATCTAGAACTCAGAGGCTTTTACTCATAATGCTGTGAGAGAGATTATTTTGAAAATATTGTTAGATGCTGGACCTAAAGAAATTTCTGAAAGGATGACCTGAAATTAATTCTGAGACTTGATCTCATTTACTGTGCTTTCAGCTGTTCTAGGGCATAACTACTACTGTGGAATTGTCCAAGTTTAAAGAGCCTGAATATGTGCATGGACATCATGTGTGCCTGAGAACAGGAACTGAATCATCTGGAGAATCTGTCTTTGAGGACATCATTTACCACTACTTCAGTAGAAAGAGATCTTTCTGCTCTCTCAGGCTCTGAGAAGGTTGAGGTCTGCTCCCATAAAAGAGTCAGGAAACGTTAGGCCTTCATATATTTTAACGATTATTTTCCAGATAGATTTTCTCAAGTTGTCAGCTTGTTACATGTAGATCTATGGAAAAGGTTTCTTTGTGTGATAGATATCCCAAATGCCACTGCTCCCAAACAAGCATTTTAAATAAATTATTCATGCAATTTTAAAAATGTTTTCAAATTTTACCTCTGTTAAAACTGGTGTAAAAATTCTCTTTCAAAATGTATTTTTCACTCCTTGTTATTTAACTGTAACTACATCTACACAGAAGAAATTTAACATAAAAAAGGCATAGGCAAGTGTGTTGCAAGCACAACCATTATTATTTTAGAAAAGTATGATTTCAGCACATTTTTCAGCAGCCTATGTAAGTATTGCTTGTTGTTTGCTTCTCTGTTTTAAGTTAGATATCTTTTAAGTGAGTTTTTTTTGAGCAAAAAAATTTTAGTGTCCTAGAAGATTTACTGCTCCATAACTACTGTTCTTGGTACACTAGACTCTGTTAATGTGGATAATAAAAAAAATTATATCTTGTATGGCTGAAAAACTCCAGAAAATTACATATCTCCTAAGGAAAATCCTATTTTACGTATCTATGTACGTCGGATAACAGATTTGCTTAAAAATACAAGATTTTTCTCCTCCTTTTTAAGACAATTTTTTTAACACTTTGACATTTGCCAACTCAAATGGTTATTTATTAGAAAACATTCATTATTTACTTTGAAAATCTGAATAAGCAAGCAGTGAAAAAGGAATTTTCTGTTCTACTAAAGTACCTTGTAAGTTTAAAATTTTTACATAAGAACAATTCATATTTTATCTTAAGTTATGGAAGACGTGAGATATTGCAATCTGGTTTTGAAAGGTGCCTATGGCAGTTGTGAAATTACCTCTGGGTGTAAAAATAACTCACCATAAATCAGGAGTTCATTCTGATGTGTAGTAATGTGCTTAATTCCTTCCTTACTAAGATTTATAATGGATATAGAAGGAGAATGAAAAAAAACATTTTAGAAAGACAGGAAGAAAAGCAGGTGAGATTAGCAAATTGGGATCACCTTATTTAGAAAAGATAAAAGAGAATGTCTATTCTTAAAATGCAGCATGTAAAGAAACCAAACTGAGAACTCTAATCTTTCAAAACTCATCAGATGTAAAACTAATGAAAGAAAATGTTGTGCAACCAACACAGTTAACCTTTGAAACCACTTGCTGTATCAATATGTTTGAAGATGTCAAGAGCTCAGAACATCTCTTCAAAGCAGCAGATGTCTCCTCATGAATAAGAGCTTCTGAAGCTGTAGGTCTGCAGTTGAATTAAAAGATAAGTGTGGGTATAAATTATGGGGTTTAGATTACATGCTTTCATAAAAGTCTTGCGCCAAAACCCATGTTCTTTTGGATTTTCTATCCTTATTTATTGGTTGATCTCTTCTTGAAATCACAGATAAGTACTTTCATAATGACCATTTTGAGAATTGGAGATATGGGCAATTGGACATGTCTTTTATCACTTGGACAAATGAATAAATTCAAAATTACATGTTCCCTTTCCCCCAGTCTTATTAATGTATGTAAATAAAAAAGTATTTCTAGGTCCTCCATCACTGACTGTCAACAGTCCTTGCTCACTTGTATCACATAAAAGTCAGCAATTACCCAGTTCCAATGAAAACGGGAACAGTGATATCAGGTACTCAGATAGCTCTGAATCCCAGATATTCTAATCTGGGCAGTACTTAAATGTGCAGCATATTTCATAGAATCACAGAACCACAGAGCCATAGAATGGTTTGGGTTGGAACGGACCATAAAGATCATCTCATTCCAGCCCTCCTGCCATGGCCAGGGACACCTTCCACGAGACCGGGTTGGTCAACGCCCCATCCCACTTGAACCTGAACACTTCAAGGGTGGAATATCCATAACCTGTGCTAGTGCCTCACCACCCTCACTATCAAGAATTTCTTCCTACTATCTAATCTAAACCTGCTTTCTTTCAGTTTGGAGCCATTCCCCCTTGCCCTGTCACTCCAGGCTCTTTTAAATAGTCTCTCCATCTTTCCTGCGGGTTCCCTTCATGTACTGGAAGATCACAATTAGGTCACCCCAGAGCCTTCTCTTTTCCAGACCAAACAATCCCAATTCTCCCAGCCTTTCCTCACAGCAGAGCTGCTCCATCCCTCTGATCACCTTGGTGCCTCCTCTGGCCTGGCTCCAGCAGCTCCCTGTCCTTCCTGTGCTGGGAGCCCAGATGTGATGCAGCCCTGCAGGTGGGGTCTCAGGGCAGAATCCCCTCCTTGCCCTGCTGCCCACGGGGCTCTGGATGCAGCCCAGCACACGGGGGGTTCTGGGTTGCAAACACACATTGCCAGCTCATGTCCAGTTCTAGTCCACCAGCAACACAATATAGAACTGTAACCCGAAGGTATCCATAAACTTTTCCCCTTTATGTCTAATTTTACATTCTATAGGTCACCTTTCTTTGGTCTGCAGTTTTGTATATTTTTAGTATTTGCTCTTAATGAAAGCATTGATGGCTCAATAAGGGTGATTTAAATTTTGTTCTGCATGTCTCTGAAATTCATCATGATTCAAAGCACTGCAGGGAACAAGTTTCACAGTCACAGAACAGCAGCTGAGAAAGGTTTGTGTTTTGCACGCACAACCACTTTAAAAACAAATGCTCTTCAAATTCTCACAATGTAGCAATCATTCTTTGCTATTCCACATGCTGAAATAACTTCTGCACATCTTGGCTCAGGCCAGAAAATGTTGTTGTCTCTTCTTCAGTGTGGCAGTAATAAAATATTCTTGAAGGTCCCTTCCATTAAATTAACTGATATTGCCCTAAACCAGATATTATTACTTGCATGATCTGGTAATATGGTTGTGGAGGAATAGTTTTCATTGAAGAGATGGCTACAAATGGCTGGTGGGACTTCAGTAACCAAACCCAGGTTTTTATATTTGTAGGCATGAAGATGAAAGTTCTAATGAGTTAAAGAAATGTAGTAATTTATGAAACATTGTTTGGTAGCATCCATAATATTCCCAAATTGGGGGAAAAAAAGGCGTCTTTGCTCTGGAAATTGTATTAAAGAAACCACTGCTAACTAATAGGAAAGAAGGGAACTACCATGAAAAAATCTATTCATAAGTACCCATAAAAGAGAAAAAGTACACAACTGCAATGTTTCTGAATATGTAGGCAGTTATATTACGACCAGCTGGAGCATCTTAGTACTGGCAGTCTCATTCTCAGGTAAAATAATAAACATGTCCATAATCCTACCCAAATATCTGTACCTGATAGCGATGGGATAGTAACTGTTGCTGGTTCGTGGGTTTTGAGTGACTGATCTGAGAAGAGGAATAAAGTCACACACACACAGAAATGTGGGAACATGGAATGTACAGAAATCTGCCTCCAGAGTTCAGAGAAGATAACTTGTCTCATCTCTCAAATGCTACTTTTGCTGCACCAGACACAGAGGCGTACAATGCTTCCTTCAGACATATAAATTCAGCTTATTGATTTCTTTCGTCAGCACAATGTTTTATATTGTAACTAAATTAGCACACTGTACTTCAAGCAACCTTGCTATTTTCAAAAATTAAGCAGTCGCCTCTACCTGGACAAAATTATTTTACACTTGTCCTTGTCATTATTCAGTTCCAGAAATGATACAGAGAATTATCCTCCTTACACAAAATCCATGAATCTCTTTTTAGTATCTGAATAATTTCATGTTTGTTTTAAGTTTCTCTAGCAGAAAGGAGAGTTCTTTATTTAAAAGTGACTTGAAACAGAGTGGAAACAATGGGTCTGTCTCTTTCTCATAAAATGTTTAACCAAAATGATTGTAATTTTAGATCTTTATGAAAGTTATGTCTTTATGAAAGTCTCTATACGTCCCTGAAACGTAAATGTGGTGTAAACATTTATGAAACTCTTTTGTTTATTGTGCATCATTTCCTCACCACAATAATGCTGCTGTTCACTGTTGTATAATTTATCTTAGTGCTGCTTTAAGTGTGTTTGCAGTTTTCATAGGAAAGCATCCTATTTGGGATAATTGCTCACTTTGGAGACAATCAGCAATTTGGCTCATGAGCATCTCTGAAAATTACCCTAGTGGCAGAAGGCATTTTCCTGCAAGGGCAACATACTGTGCTGTTAAGAAGGGGTATTTTTTCTTTTCCTTTTTCCGTTTTTCTCTCCTTTCTTGTCCCCCTAAATATTTGACAATTGCTCTAAAATGTGCCAATTTCCTTACAACTCTTCACCGGTTATTTTCATATATACGATCTCCGCTTTTTTTTTTTTAATAACTGTGCCATTGCCATACATTCCCCTAAAATTCTCAGCTAATTTTAAGGTGCTCCCTTAACATTTCAGTTTTGAAGACATGTAAGCAAATCCAGCTGGATCTCCTGGCAACCTGGATGTCCATTGGGGAACATGTATTTCAGTATAAATATCCTTTATCAAATCATCCCCAAGATTTCAGTTTCTATTGAACATGCAATCATCAATCAACCTAAAAATAAAATAATCCTTGCAAAAACACCATGGAGATGTTTCTTGACAAGTTCAGTCACAGCAAGTTTACAGATCCTCAGTTCTTGTAAACTGACTCAAGTGCAGTGATGAGAGCTTGAAATGTTTCTGTTGCCAGAGCCTAATTCTGCCTCTTTTATTCATATGGGAGGAGAGACTCCTATATAAATAATCTCACTGAGCAAAACAAGTAAGCAACATGGGGGAAAATTAATTCTTGCTGTCTTTTTGCAAACTTCACAGCTAGTAAATCTTTGTGGGAGAAAAGTTGCACACGATAGCACAGTTGTGAAAGCTGGAGGCTACTGTGTGAAAGACAGGGAACTTGGAGATAGATCCACTTGGATTCTGAGTGTGATACCCCAAAAGATCTAAGGTACCAAAGGTGTATGTAACATTAGGTAATACTTTCCCTTCTTTTCCCCTGAGATTTTTCTGGCGAGACTTTCCTGTCACTGGATTATAATTTCTTTGAGAACCTATCAAAGTTGACTTCCTCGCCTTTGAAATAACTGCCCCAGCAGAATGACCATTCTCCTTCTTGATGCTGCTCCTTTTAGCAGTTCACATGGGATAATACTCACTGTAGCTTGTTTCTACTCTTGATTTTAAAACTTACGTAGCATGAAAATATGTTTGTTTTCTGCCAGCATATTTGTTATACATGTGATACTATCCAGAAATCATGTTTTCTAATGCCCTAGTCCAAGCACAGCCATTAAACTCCATGTCAGCCTTCCCCCCAGTAAATGGCACACTCTAAGGAATAATGCTATAAGCCAAAGTATGGCAAATACTACAGGTTTGTTGTTACTGGTACCAATTAATGTTTTACAGCACTTTGAAATTCTCATCTTTTGGTTCATTTAATGTACAGACATGAGCACCAAGAGTCATACAGATTCAGATGGCAAAAAATTTGAGCCCTATTTCTCCATCTCTCTAATCCCCGTTTGTGTGACCCCAGCATGATTTTCTGTTGCAGTTCATTATGAGACACATTTTTTACAGGCCTTTCTTTTCTAAAAAATGAGTTGTTCCATAGGCAGCAGAAACAATGAAACCCTCTCTCTGCCCCTCCACTGTGGAGGAGGGACCTAAATATACCCTAACATCCCTTTTAGGTGGGATGTGTCACAGAGTGCTTTGAGCTACGTGCTCACTGATGGCAAACCAGCTGCTGCCTCTTCCTTCAGCAAGGCCTCTGTATTTCACAGTGGTATTACAAGAATATGATTATCTTTGAGATTTATACCCATCTTTTGTTCATTTACTCCGTTGCTTCAGAGCAGTGTAAAGCATGTTCCTCTTTTCCTTGAAAAGCTGGACTGACAACAGATTTCTCCAAATGCTGGACTAATGTGTTGTGGACACTCCACATGGTGTGCTCTGCTGACTGCTGCAGACAAGTAACTAGGCAGAGCTCTCAGGATAAGGAATCCTGTTTGGAAGAAGTGCATCTTTACCTGATATCAAAGGAGGAAGAAATAGTCAGTCAGATCTGATGCTGGTGAAATTCTCATCATATTGATAACTTAAAATGAGCAAACTTGGGAGAGCAGCATTCTTGTGGGGCAAGAAACCTCCTATTTGCTTCTCTGTTGTGTTGTGGTGGGGCATCTGGATATGGATTTTGTTTCTTGAACCTGTACAGATCAAGGTGCTTCTGACCCTCAACTAAAGTAGACTATAATAGATGTTCAGATATGTGTACAAGTTACTTGGTTTTATTTATTAACATTGTTTTTAGTTTCTCTAATTATTCAACTTATGCTGGATGGAAATGCTCCAAAATATTAAAGATAAATTTGAAAAAACTGGCATCCTACCCACTTAATAGTGAGGTTTTCTTGCTTTTTGCCAAGCAAGGTTTATTTTTATTTTAAAGGATTTTATCAAATCATTGTTTTCATTACTTTTCTATATTAATTTATTAATGATGTCTATTTCTGTAGTTGGGTACTAGGGCTAATGGAACCTTCTCACCTGGAAAAACTCCACCAAATATTTCCTCTGCTGTGCTTTCCTGAAGCTACACTAAAGGCCCCTGCCAGAATTTCCTGCAATTAAGCATCTCTCATGACATTCATGAGCAGAGCACCTCCTAAATATAAGTCCCATTTTGACCTGTAAGGCTTTGCTGAGGCTGCCATATTTTGGATTTCCAAATCTGTACGAGGAATATCAGTTCAATTCCACTTAAATAATACATATTAATCTGTTCCTTTTATACTATACTAAACAATCTTAAGTTGAGCAGGACCATGAGGTGTGGAGCTGAGCAATATGGTTCTGATTTACGTGGTGTAGATCAACCAACCGATGGCACAAAGCTTTCACATTCCCCTCTACCAGCATTTTTTGTTCACATTTCCAAGTGTCCTAAACCACCCTCTGGGAAATGAATTTGGATTTTATCCCCTATCTTGTTCTTCCCAGAAAGATATGTCTTCTTCCTATATTTCAGAATTTTGTAGACTACCATGTAGCCGGAGCCAACCTGAAGATACTGATCATGTCGTTCATATTAGTTTGCTGCAAAGGTACTTCTTGTCTCCCTCCTCCTCCCCAAATCCTCTTGAAAAGGGCAAAGGAAGGGTTGGGAAAAAATATTAGGGATGTGTTAATTTGGATTAATCCTTTATTAGCCACTATCACAGCCTCGCATTAATATAAATCTTCTTCTATCTCCTTCCATATATTATACAGGTGGTAAGGTGACAAATTTATGGAAGCTTCTTTGGAGCCTATAGCTTAATTAACCCCCTCAAAAAGAATTACCTCTTCAAAGTCACGCTGGACAAAAACCCATCTCTTTTATGCAGGTTGCGGGTTTTCATCCTTACAAAGCAAGATCCTCGGCCAGACAGCACCAAAGCATCCAAACGGGTAAGCAATTTATTTTTTATCGGTTTTATTTCACGCAGTCGTGAATAGCAGAGGTATGTTTCCCCTCTGGACTAATAAGAGAAGTAAAACCAAGTGACTTCCCAGACAGCTGAATGAACCTAAACCCGACGGGATTAGTTACAGACGCACCCGTACGCGAGGCTCGCGGCATCCCGATTCCCTGGGGCGCAGCGGCGGCACCGCCGAGCCCCGCGTAGCCCCCGCCGGCCGCTCCCGGGGGGAAACAGGGTGTCAGGGCCGCTCCAGCCCCGGGGCGCGTCCCCCACCAGCGGCCAGCCGGAGTGCCTCTGCCGGGATGCTGGGGGCTTCCCAGCGGGATTCTCCGCCANCCTGGGCTGGCCGAGCATCCTCCAACTTGGAACTGTCCACCGGCGCCAGCTCCTGAACATGAGCCTCCTGCCCCTCTACCTGCTCGGATTGCTGCTCAGTAGCGGGCAAGGTAGGAGCGGGGCCGCCTTTTTTTTTTTTTTTTTTTTTTTTTTTCTTTT